>JAUEKX010046381.1:0-13777 GCA_031834005.1 Dendronotus venustus
CAAATAATGTCGGTGTGCTTTGATATTTTCTTAACTCATGAGTTAATGTGAGTTAGTGTGAGCTAGCATGAGTTAATTTTGTGAGTTAATTTTTTCGACGACTTTCACACTTGTGCTAACGCGAGTAAAAAAAATAACTCACAAAAATTAACTCACGTTAATAAGAAAAACGATTTTAATAGTAAAATATTCAAACCTGTTTCGATAAATCGTCGTAGATGATGAGAGCGTGTTTTGCATTGTCACGGAAATATTCTCCCATGGCACAACCAGAGTATGGTGCCAAATATTGCAATGGAGCAGCATCAGAAGCTGTAGCACTGACAATGATGGTGTATTTCAAGGCATCGGCATCAGCTAAACGTTTGACAAGTTGAGCAACTGTACTTCTTTTTTGTCCAATAGCAACATATATACAGTATAATTTCTTTTCTGCAAATAAAAGAAAAGTAAAGAAACATAAATTAAACCGCAGACAATAGACTATTGTTGCCTTATTGTACACCTCTCTAATTTTAAGAAATAAAAAGCTGTTTGCGATTATACAATTCCTTAGGCATTTCCAAAGAAATTACAGTGAGAATACTCTTTTATATAAGAAACATTTATATAAACACAAAGCTGAAATTTAGTAATTATGAAATACTTAAGAAACACAGCTAGGCTTAACATAATTTTTGCTAACAACCAAGATACAGTTATACAGTACATTTACAATGCAAGTTATTTTAATAGGATATCGCTTACAATTTCATAAATAAAAATAACTTACTTTCTTCTGAAGCATCATTAAATCTCTTTTGATTGATAATTGTATCAATAGCAATGGCAGTCTTTCCTGTTTGACGATCACCAATAATCAACTCACGTTGGCCACGACCAATTGGTACTAAACTGTCTACAGCTTTAATACCTGTTAACATAGGTTCTTTGACTGAGGTACGTGGAATGATACCAGGAGCTTTAACACCCACACGAGCACGGTAGTCAGCATCAATCGGACCTTTTCCATCAATGGGATTACCCAAAGCATCAACAACACGACCCAAAAGACCTTCACCAACAGGAACATCTACAATAGCACCAGTTCTTTTTACAACATCTCCTTCTTTGATCAATTTATCATTACCAAAGACTACAACACCAACATTGTCAGGTTCCAAGTTCAAGGCCATACCCTATACATTGCCAATAAGTTATATATTAAGTATTTGTATTTAGCAGTTGGTCTAACTTACTTAACCTATTGGAGATTCAGATTTTTCATTTATAAATATCATCCACAATAAAAAGACTGCTTTGCGAAACAATATCAACAACTGGTATCCTAATATTGAATAAAATACAACCCAAAATAAATGTAACACAAAAAATAGAAAATGATACAACAATACATACCTTCAGGCCACTGGAGAACTCCACCATTTCTTCTGCTTGGACATTTTTCAATCCATATACACGAGCAATACCATCACCAACAGATAATACTTTCCCTGCTTCTTCTAGACCAACTGTGGTTGATGTTTTTAAGATACGTTCTTCTAAGATGGCAGAAACTTCAGCAGTAGCTAGAGAATAAATAATACATTTTTATAACAAAAAATTTGAAAACATTGAAAAACAAAGATGGGGGAAGGTTGAACAGTTTCAATTTTGAATGTCAATGTTTAATTCCTTGTAGATTCCATAGATAACGATATTGAGCATAGTTTTATTCTAGAACAGCTCCTAATTGTCCATATTTTGTAGCCAAACTATGAATGACTGGTTTAAATTAATACATAAACAATTTAATTTATAACAACTATTAATAAAAGGCTAAAATAATAAAGTATGTTTTGTGCTTGTGAATCATGGCATTCACTATATGTGTGTGTGCATGCCATTGAATGCTTTATATGCAGATTGCCAAGACAGTCGTTTGAAAAGACGCTTGAAACAAATAGGTTTTGGATCTACTTGGTTAACTTTTATAGAGAACTGTAAAACTTTTTTTGCACCCATAACACTATGTTAACACTACAAAAATAGCATAACATTCTCTTGAAAACTGAAAAACATCTCTATAAAGGAGAGAATTTTTTAATAATTCCTTAAATAGGGAAACTAGAGAGTAATATAAACATGAAGATAAAAAAATAGTATATATACCTAGATTATAAGAAGTTGAACGGAAGTTTCTTGAAGTAACTAAAGCAGCTGCAGCGGTTGCTCCTTGTGATGTCTAAAATTAAAATGTTAATTAAAAAATAGACCATATTTTATGATTCTTTTCTATACAATTTTGAGATGAACACAACTTTTTGTATTTTGTATTTAAGTGACTGAAGTTATTTTAAGAAACTATACGGGACAAGAGCAAAACTATCATGAAGATTCTTTTGAGCTCTAGTGTAAGGTGACAACACAATCTAGTCTGCTGAGATTTTGTACACAGGTCCCATCAAAAGTGGTCTTGTATACAGACTACTACATGGGGGGGTCACAAACACCAACTAGCTAATTTTGGAATGATTTTTTGATAAAATTTATTATAAATGACTGAATAAACGTCCTCACTCATTTAGCTACCTGTAGTTGACTAAGTGCTCAGTTAAATTTTTTTCTCAAAAAAGTACCAAGGCTCAATTAACAGGGTGGCCACTCAAAATTTGTAACTAAATTCCAGGGCTTTTCATTCAAAACGTAAAATGTGGTATTATAAAATTTAGGTGTTTGAATGAACACAAAAATGATATCTCCCATGTCTAACTGTATGGGGGGCTAAAAATTCAGGGATTTATGAACTAAAATTTCCCCTCGGCCCAAATTATGGTTGACCCAATGTAAAACAAATTACACTACTTCACATCCACTCAGCTCAGTAAATTATTGCAAAATATTTTTGTTGATTAATTATAAACATTTCCAGGACTTTTATCAAATTTCCCAATTTTCCAGGACACTTTTCCAGGACCAAAACCAATTCCAGGACTTTCCAGGACTAGTGGCCACCCTGATTAACCGCGTCCATAAAAATGCTTTATCAAATACACAAAAAATTGTGGTTTTATATCTCTGACAAGACACAAAACTCTAAAAAGTTATTTATTCAAATTGATTTTTCCCATGTAGGTTGAAAACAAATTTCCATATTTGCTTGGAAATTTTCAAGGTACTTTTCCTTTTGGATAATTCTGGCTTCTAACTATCAATCGTCAGATTAAGAAAGTATTGAGTAGTACTTTCAAAATAGACCTTTTCAGATTGCTGTTGGCTACATAAAGTTTAAAAATCTAGTGGGAGAAAACAAATACATTTTACAGTGAAATCCTGCAAAACATGCCCTTGTAAATTAATCAAAATAATATCAATACTTAAGATATATATGGCCAGTATATTATGTATATATTACTTATACTATCATAATTCTAACAATTTCACCAGGCCCGTTTGGAAAGGATGTCTTTGACGCTCCCAATATTTTTTTCTGAAGTTTTTGAATCACTCCTGGAAAAACTGCACGGGACTAGCCCGGACTCCGATCATTCGTAGCAGCCTCTAATACTATGTTAGGTTTAGCGTGAGAAGAGCGAAGAGCGCATAAATACAGTGACAAATGATGGCGGTCGATAGATCTGCAATCTGGGGAATGCTTTTCTGGGCTCCTGATACCTGGATGGAGTGTAAAGCTGCTCCTAGCTTTCTTTTTTAATTTCAAGCCGCTCCCGCTCCTAAAAATTTTATCGAATGCTCCCGAGATCTCGTCAAAATGGGACATCAATTCCAAACAGGTCACCAGGTATGCTTTATTTATTTAAAATATAAGGGACTTGAGGTGTGTAATTTTACTTTACAATTGCCTAGAAATGTGCATAAATTACATAAAGATAAAAAAAAATCACAAAAATTGACTGTCTTATGACTTTGGAAACAAAATGGTATCCATGACCACAAGGTCTAAATATAAAATGTTTGCTTATATTTGTGTTGGAAGTCTGTGGGAAGTTGAGGTGAAAAATAACAAAAATCTCCTTAAAAAGAGCAAGTTTTGTCCTTATGGCTCAAGAAAAAAATACATTGAATTGTTTCAACAACCAGTTCAGTTAATATAAGGAAAAATGCTTCAGAAAATAGAGCACAAAATTATTTGCGGACGAATTGGCGAAGGAAATCGTAGGAAAATTAAAAGTTTTTTTAGGGAGACCTTAAAGTTTAGGACACCCCCAAATCCTCTAATGAGGAGGAATCCCTCCTTGCATCCAATGACGTATATTTGGAGTTTATGTATCATGATATTTTTGCAGTTTGAGAAAGCAAATAAAAAAACAAAACTTCTATTTAACAAGAAAATTTGTTGAAACTTTGCATATATAAACCCTAAAATGCAATTTACCTTAAAGACATTTCGTGGTACAGTTCTGGCTAACTGTCTGGCAACCCTGGATGAAATCATTTTGATACTGGACGTGTGTTTCTAGTTGCAACTGCTTCTTCCAGATGGCTTTGGGCAATCGACCCGGGGTTTGTTCAGCTCACGTGTGAAGCGAGCATGCGCGGACTTGGCCAACGGGACAAGCCGACTCTTTTTCGTGGTTGAACGTACTAAGATTTATTCCAAGTAGTTTTAAAACGAAGAAAAAGTACTTTTTTTCGAAAGTGTGACCTTATCCACACTAAAGTTTAGAGAATTTTGGGGAAGATTCATTCTTCAACAAATAAATTTGGTATTTCCAATTCATTATTTGATTCATTTTTATTTATATTCATTTTATGATTTATTTTCATGTCTAGCCACAGCCTGCAAATTGGAATACCTAAACACTAAACGAAAATTTGCCGAAAAATGCAGAGGAATGGGAATTCGGTTGTTTTTCCTCTCTTAGTATTTTCACGGTCTTGATTTTAGCACATTTAAAATAAACAAAACTGAAGTTCCACTTTCGATTTTAAAAGAGATCGCGGATTCATTTTTTCATCAGCTTTTCGCGAAAAAATAAAATGTTGACAGTAGAAGTAGAATGTAACATAAAATCACATTTAATTTAACTTTTTGTCAAAAATATAAAATGGGTGAAAACTGTGGAAAAGGATTTCTTTACTTTTACAATCTTATATATTTGGTGAGAATTCTTTTTATTTCTATTTCTATTATATATATGCATAAATACCTTTTTTGCCATAATAATGAAAGTTTGATATAGTTTGATCTCTTTTTTTATTAATTAGAATAAAAAAATCTTTTTTTCCTATTCCAGTCAGTTCTTTTGAAAAAACTATTCCATCACATAATAGTTGTGCATAGTAATATGTTCCAGAATGAATTTAATGGGATTCTAAATCAAATTTCGACAAATCTCTGCCAAGTAATCTCAAGTTAAGAAATAATGCTAATTGAGTCAGTTTTCTAAAGCCATATTAGATAAAGTAAGCTGAGTACAGATAAGATTATTAGAAAAATATTAAGATATTTCCCTTGAAACAAGAAAGTAACAATAAAAGATCTGCCTAAAATGTAAGCTGTTACTACATATGTTATATATATATATTACAAAGCTTTTTTATATTGTACTACTCTTTAGGGGATAGCTGGTACTTTAGCCTACTTCTCAGTAAAATTTGTTCAAGAATGGGGAATGTATACAAGTTTAACTGCCAACTCTTATGCTATTGTTCCAGCTGGTATTATTATGGCTATTGCAATCATTATATTTGTATCAGCCATTGTAGGGTTCTGTGGAGTATGTAATGAAAATCGATGTACCATCGGAGCAGTAAGTTAATGCATGCCTGTTAATTGTAATTCATGTTTTGATAAGGAGCAAAGTTAGTGAAATTACTAAATAAACAAATTTGTTAAAGACACGTGAAACGCAAAGTAACATAACAGCAGCCTTTCCTCGAAAATTTGAAAAGAAAATCACTATTGTATTATTTTAAATATGATACAATTTATATAAAACAGATACTTTTATTGAATATTTCTGACATATTTTAAACATTTTGTCTATGAAAACCTGACCTCTTTTTTTTAAGAGCCTAAATAAAACAGATACTTTTATCAAATATTTCTGACATATATATAATTGATACTTACTTAACATTTTAATATTTATTTTTCTATTTTTGTCTTTTTTAGTTAATTTCATTATTATGTTTTTTGCTGATTTTGGAAATAGTTTCTGGTTGTTTGACCTACATTAAAAAGAATGATGTAAGTGATTTTTTATGTCATAACAATCAACAATATGCACTTTGATATTTATATATAAACAATTTGGTGTAACACTGAAGAAATTGGTTAATTTTATTAAGGATACACATCATTCCTGTAATGAAAATTTTATCAAATTTTTTTTAAATTTTCTGATCAACATATTTTTGCTATTTTCAATGATATAATTATCTTAAATATCTTAATTTTTTTTTTTTTTGGGGGGGGGGGAGTCCAGGTTTTAACATTCAATCAAAAAGTAATAGTTTTTTCTGCATTGTATGCTCAAATAGTTTATCCAAAAGAGAGTGCCTCACTTTTTATTGTAAGGTTGTAGAAAAAAGGTTACAGTGACTCGTAAAGAAATTTACTTTCAAATATTAAATTAATTATAAATTAATTTTGTAAACAAAAGTTTTAAAGAAAATATTATTAGAAAAATAATTTTGAGTAAATTTAGAACATATTTATATATACTTTTAAAGGCAAAAAACTAACAGATCAAAAGATATTAAGAAAAATAAATATCATACTTCAAAGGGTGATGTGTACAACCTTAAAATTTGAGAGTAGGTCTGAAAGTTTTATAGAAATTAATTTTTGCAATGAAATTTTTTAAGTATTGTCATGATTATACTTTTTATCTTGTCACATTATTCTATATTTCAGATTGATGCTGATCTACATAAAAACTTAGAGAAATCCTTTGATGCATACTATGACGATAAGCTAACTACAAAAAATGCATTTGATTACATGCAAAAGAATTTGAAATGTTGTGGTGTGGATGGATCATCTGATTGGAAAAACAGTACAACACATAGGATACCTGAATCATGTTGTATTCATGATACAGGAAGAGAATGTAGTCAGTATTCGAAAAACATTTTTGAAAAGGTCAGTAAAATAGATGCAAATTTGTTTTTCTTCAGGAAAGAAAGTGTAGAAAAAGATATCAGACAATATAAAATAACTAGCAAGGTTACTCAGACAAATACAAAGGCCATGAGCACTCATTCCTTTTAATAGGGTAAAAATGTCCCAAGAATTTCCCAATTAGCCTCTAGGACCCAATAAACCAATCAATAATTAAAAAACACTGCAATGACTTGTAATATCTATTAAATATTTTGAATGTCTGATTAAATTCTTTCAATTGAGGGGTGTTTCAAGTATTTAAATTTGAAAACATATTAGGGCCCTAAATACCTGCGGTTTGAAATATTTCTGACAAAATTGAGAGTTACAGAGGTTTAGTTACAGAGGTTTAATTTGAGTTATGGTCTTACTTAGAGGCTTATTGCACCAATTACACTAAATTATCTCCCAAATAATGTGTACATATAATTTCCGTCTAGGGATGTTATGAACAAGTCCTTGGAGATTTTAACAAAATATTGAAATATATGACTGGTATTGTTATTGGATTTGCTATATTCCAGGTAATATAATTTATCAATTTAAACAGATATTTTGCTTTACATGTTTTCGGCCTGCAATCTTTATCAAGTTTTATAAATATAATTTTTGATGCTAATAAATGTACATTAAACTTCAAATAAGTTTTCTTGAAATTTGGTTATATGAAAGTTTTTACTTCACGTCAAAGAAAGAGTCTAAAGAAATAGAAGTATCTATCTGAAATTTGGTCTCGACCTCACCAGTTCTACGTACTGAAACTCTGACAGTTTTAAAATCCCTTCCCTTCTGTTCTATTGAGACTACAAGAAACATAATGAACTATTACAAGAACCATAATATCAACTTCTAGAGGGAAAATGCTATTTATGAAGATTTTTTTGATGCAACTCATGAAACTTATTAGAGTGTGTTTTGTGATTATCAATTCCATATATCCATCTCCTCATTATTAAGCTAACTCTCATAGTTTTTTATGTGTTTTTTTTTTATTAAGCTCTTTGAATATTCAAATCTGTAAATACGATCAATACTACTAATATACACATTAATGAAATTAATTTCACTATATCGATAATTTCTACTGACTAGAGGTGTACTACCTGGGCATGAAATTCATAAAATTCTTTCTTTTCTTTCTTTTTTTTATTTCTAATATTATTTTTCAGTTGGCTGGAATTATGGTGTCTGTGTATCTGGTTGTTATTTTGAAAAAGAATGGATACATTCGTATGATGGACAATGCGGCAAGAATGGCGTAAAATCATTACTAAAATTTCTTCAGATGTATAATGTAAAATTGTGTGGTCCAAATTGCCAACCTCAGTATGCTGTAATTATAGAACGCATTGACATTGTCACCATAAAATTATGCATAACCTATAGCGGCAAGGATAATTTTTACATCTCTAATATATGAGAAACAAAACATTCTTCAGACTAAATTATTAAATTTATTAAATTTTCTTCACTTGTTCGATGAAAGATGAAGTCCATTTCTATTGTTTATTGTCCAATTTTATTGTTTATATTTGTATTGTTTATTTTGTTATAAAAACTAATTTTTTAAGCACAATCAAAAGTAAAATTTCATTTTAAAGTTTTTGTTTGGACGTAATTTTCATCACCTTTGGTCACTTTTACCCGACATTATTTTGATAGAATAATTATTTGCAGAACTAAAGATTACCCAACAAACCAGGCTTGAGATATGGTATTTGATTGTGGAACAAAACTATATTTTCATTAAGTTTTAGGAATGAACAAACACTCCTAATGAGTATGTAGTGGTTTTGTTCAGCATGAAACTGTTCTTATAAAGAAAGTATTGGACAGCATACTATGATCTTGGAAGTGAAGATTACACATGCGTCTCCAATATAAATGTTTTAGATGACGTGGGCCGTAAGAATAACCTTCGTATAAACTCTTTCAATGTCATTTGATTTGTCCAGGATTGCGTGGAGTGATAAGAAGAGTTTTATACTACTTTTTAAGGGTATTTTATAGTATTTTTGATCACCATGTAACAATGCACGAAAGTTAAAAGTGAACGTGCTCGTTCCAATTTTTACAAAATTTGGCACAATGATTGAAACCATGTGGAATAAGATTTTCGTACTATTTCTTCTCAAATTTATTCACATTAAAGCGTGGTTCACATTGCGTGTTTCAAATATACATCACGTATACACTTTACGTAAAAAAAGAGAGGAAAAACGCAGAAAGCTCTGATTAATATATTTTGGATTACTTGGTGTCTCCGCGACAGCTTTCTAATCAATAATTCTCTTTATAGCTGCTGTCTGACAGGCGCGGATATTTCCAAATATGTATCATCTTGAATGCTTCTTTTTTCAACCAATTTATTTGCAACCCCCTGTTTTACTCTTTTCTCTATAGTATATTACTCTCAACAACAATATTTACAAATATCATGGGCCGCGGAAGCTCTTTTGTTTTAGGGGGGCTGAAGATATAGTGTGACCCGCAGGCCCCCACCATGGTTAGGGGGGGAAGGGGCTGAATTTTTTTACGATCTCAATCACTCTAGATTGCCGGAAAACGCCCTCTTACATCAATATTTTGGTTGATTCAAATGAACAAATTCGCAGAGCTTATTACTTATGGCTTATAGGGAATTACATATTATCCGAAAAATGTCGCTTAAACTTAAACTTCAGGAATATGAAAAATAAAACGAGAAAAAAGTAAAAAAACTTTTTTTTTACACATATGGCTTCTATTTTCTTTTCAAATCAACTTCAGTAAATCTAGCAAAATGACGAAGTCTAGAATCACTGTTTCCAACAAAAGCATTGGCAACATCAACAAGATAGATTAAAAAAGGATGTTGTAAAAAGCATATTCTTGGCAAAAATATTGGGGGGGGGGGGGGGCTGAATAAATATACTTACTTCCAGTATACGATTTGGTTTATTTACTTTCTATACTGTAATCCGGGTGGTCCATAAAAACAATTACCAAATTGGGTATTTAATATCTCATGACTATTTGTCTGTTCTTCACAATTTTTTCCATCTTTGATATTTTGTATAACTTGAAAAGTTCTGATGACTGAGTTTTGAGTTATTCGGTTAGAAAATATTTCCAAAAAAAATTTTCAGGCTACGTTTCTCTTGGCAACCGTTTCGAAGTTGCTGAAAATAAGTATCGACGCGGTTCAATCTTTGAATCAAGCAATGATTGGTTAAAATTTTATTGTTTTGTCGGTTTCCGTAAAATATTAGTTATGGATAGTTTTTGCTTTAAGCAATACGAGTAATACGAGTTTTCTACACTGTTCAATATCAGGAAATAATATTGCGAAATCTAAACTATGAAACAATCATTGAGGTTTAAACTGAAACAAATGCCAACTTCACCAGTTTGAAATGTAACTAAAGTACTAAAAATCACTCCACAAGCTCCATCGAAAACTGGAACTTATTATAAATCTTTCAAAAAGAAAAAAATTACACAAATACACAATATTATGCATTTCATTTTTGCAATTTTTGTAAATATAGACTATTAAATAGTCTTTTCTTTAAAAGCAAAATAAGAAAACTGAACAAAAAAGAGTTACAAAAATTTATCAAAATACATGATAACAAACAAAAAATGGTAATAAAACAAAAATATTTAAAATATATGATGACTTCTTTAACTCGACTTTTTATTTCTCCCAACAAATCTTTTCATTGCAGTATTCGATCCAAGAAAAGCATACAGTACATCAAGAGCTTTCTCTGGAAGAACATGTTGGATGGCAATTAAGAAATACAAAACCCGGGGCATATACAAGACAACCTGATTTTTCTTGATGGCGCTCACAATTTTGTTTGTAACGTAATCAGGTGATAGGAGATTTAAGAATGGAAACCATTTGAAACGAATAGCACACCCTTTGAATAGTTCTGTTGTCACTTGGTAAGGTAGAACTGTTGTACAATGAACGCCATTTTTACCTGAAAAAAAAAAAAATAAAACTAGACATATAAATAGATGTTTTTTTTATAAGCACATCATGAGAGACAAAAATGTGAATGAATAACAACACCAATAGCTACAAAGTTGTCCAAAAATGCAAAATTCCCGATAATTTTAGTTGATGTAAAAATTTTAAATTAGTTTTAAATTAAATGAACATTATACAGGGTGTCCCACAAAAATGTCCGGACCATATTTGGTATGTCAATAAGAAATTGATTTATGCGAACTTATATCGTGTACTCCACGTGGGGTTTGCTGCTTCATTTTTTTTGCATTTGGTTGCAAATTCAAACAAACCGAATTGGATTGGCTGTAAAAAATTATACGTTTTTTGTTTGTATTTTAATTAAATGTAACGTAGTAATTACTTATGTATATTCAATTAACATAGGGTAAAATAAGCGTTTTAAAAGCTAAGTTTTTCGAATTTAAAAGTTATATCATTGAAAAGCTTTAATTTTTCTCAATCCAATGGCGTAAAAATCTCATTATCAAAACATTATATTAACAAGCAAAAAATATTTTAAAGTTTAACACATTTTATCTCGTCCTATTTTTAAAAATTTGTTAATAGCTTGACTTAATAAACGCTTGGCGTGTACCTTTGTCGCTGTTAAGATTTCCTTTGGGAATTTCATATCATTTGCTTTTATGAAACTTTATACACGATTTAAGATCACATAAATTAGATACTTATTGACATACCAAATATGGTCCTGACATTTTATTGGGACACCCTGTATAGATAGATGTTTTTTATAACCATATCTAGGCTCTATATTATGTTAAAAATAAGCATGAGTAGTAACCATATGTTAACCCTAAGTTGAGCGCCGAATTATTAGGTTTCATCTTAAATACAAAACTCCCCTTTTTTGGTTTTCTTGGCTTAAAATTACTTCAATAGAAATTCCTTTTATCACATACCCCTTTACCTGGAAGGTTGCACTCTTTTTCGAAAAATGAATTGAAATAAGCCTTATTTTGAGTCTTCTATCATTTTTTGTATAAGTATACTGACCCTATTTCGAAAATTTTAAAAGTACTCTCAGATCTCGAATAAACGTAGGATAGGAAATAATCGTACAGGAGAGAAGATAAAGCTAGAATTAATAATGGTACCGGAGATAATAAACGTACAGGCAGAAATCTGAGGTAAATTAATAATCGTACAGGAGGTAATAAACGTACAGTAGGGAATTCAATCAGAAATAATTTAAGTTCAAGCATTGATGGTAAGTTCGAAAAACATGTTAACAGTTTGTACACACTATTGGATTAAAGTTGAAAAAGTCGAATAGCATAAAGTAAAGGTTTTGTGCACATTAAGGGCTTTTCAATGTTGAAAACATTCGAGTCGCTTTAACGATTGTACACACGATGGTTTTTCGATGTTGAAAATTTTTTGAACAACGTTAATGGTCTGTGCACACTATAAACATTATTTCTTTAGATTAAACTTGCAAAAAGTGGGTGAAACAAATAATAGTACCGTAGGGGACATTCGTACAGGGGAGAAATTTAGCCAAAAAAAAAACGTACATGTACGATTATTTGAGACCCTAGAATAGGTTATTCAGGAAGGGAGAGGCCGTTCATCAAAAAGCAAACGTTTTAGAATGGAAACATTTTTTTATAGTTACAACTATTACCAACAACGGAATTAAACACACACAATTCGTCACGTTTATTTCTTTGCTTTTACGAAAAGAAGTTTCCCATAAGTAACTACCCATTCCAAAAACCTTAAAATGAGAAGAATTTTTTTCAACCAGGTAATTCGAACAGGAAAACGAACAGGGGGGATATAGGGAATTCTACAATGTACGTTTCATTCTTGACTAAATTATCTAAATTATCTCCAAAAGAGGAGAGAAGAAAAAGAAATTACCTAGGAGATCAATTTCATATCTGATGGAACTCATGAATGTAGCAGCAGCAGCTTTAGAAGAACAGTATTCTGATACACCAGCCAACCCTTTCAAAGCCAGAATAGATGAAATGGAAACAATATGTCCATGATTGTTCTCTAACATGCTTGGTAGAAACTGTTTAACAAGTAGCACATTTGAAAGTACATTCACATTAAATGTTTTCACAAAATCTTCATATTCTAAGTCTTGAAAATACTTTCCGGCAACTATTCCAGCATTGTTTACGAGCATGGTTGGATTACCAATTTCATGCTTTATTCGACCACAAATATCTTCAACTTCATTCTTGTTTGTTACGTCACAACAAAAAGCTACAGCTTTGCGTGAGATTTCTTCTTTGTTGACGTTTTGACATAATTGTATAAGTGCATGTTCATTGACATCCAGTAAAATCATCAAACATCCTATCAATTAAAGAATTAATTTATAATTGATAAATGTACAGATACCTCTTCAACATTTTTTGCTAACAAACTGTGAAAAATTCTAAAAATAATAAATATATATATATATATATTATATATATAAGGTAGGGGCACCTATTATCGGTGGGACCTATTATCGGTAGAACGACAAAATCACAACAAACAACAACAAATAACAGAGAGAAACTCATAAAATAGAGTATAAAAAACTTGCCTTGGTATAAGCAAAAATTTCTTAAAATATTTTGAAAACATTCTTAAAACTCATAAAGTTATGATAAAATCCTTTTAAATGTATAACAAGACATATA
>JAUEKX010046603.1:0-26731 GCA_031834005.1 Dendronotus venustus
ATATAACACTTCTAGTTCTGAACCAGTCCGAATCATCATAATTGGTCAATTCTTCATCAAAATTTTCCATTTTTTGTCTATTTTCGTTTAAAATATCACCTATGAAGTGATTTTGGTCTCAAAATGTTAAGTAAATTCCGTGCTATCGGTTACAGTTATCGTTCTTGGGCCCCGGATCTAAGGGAAGCTACTGTGAATATTTTCCCGTGCCTACCAAACGTCGGCATTTCAACAGAGAAATCGTTCGGCGCATTAATGCGCCGCCGGTACGTTAAGTGTTAAGACATTTTGATGAAATATTTGATTAATAAGTCTATCTTGTTCGTAGCTTGATAGTAACAAGTAACCAATGTAATATTGAGATTATACATTAATATCTCTATTGATTTTTAAATGAAATTTTGGTAATAGTAAATGTTATTTCGCTAATTCACTATCCAGACAATACAAGTAACGAAAAAATTTCTGAACTTATGTTAATGAGAAAAAGCAGGCAGATTATCTGGATTTGAAATGTCTTTCTCTACATAGTTTATTCTATCATAAAAGCATATATTCGTTATAACCAATCTGGAGTACATATCTATTCATTAAATCAATAATTGACAATCAATCAAACTCGCATTGATCTTTAAGATTTCTTGCACTGAACTAATAATAAAAATAATACTAACACATACACATGTACATACATGGGAGGAGAAATTAAAAGAGGAGGTAAGGGATGGAAAAAAACTAACCCTCAGAAAAACAACATAGGGAAAAGGAAAACTTTTCATTTTACATAATTTTATACTTTTAAAAAAGGGGTGGAAAAACTGAAAACAAATTTGTGTGGCGACAACAAGTCTACAAGAGATAATAGGAAGAAAGTATAGAAGTGTTGAAAATTTCTAAAGAGATAATAACCATGTGGTTTCTGTACTGGTAGAACACTTTTAGTCAACTCGCTGACACCAGAACTGCTGCTTTTCCGTCTGCGGTCTGAGCCATGCAGCGTGAATCAAAGAGATTATAGCAGGCATGATATATATTTCAAATAAAATAGTTATCACCCTTTCTTATACAGAACTATGATAACAAATGATCTGATTATTTATCAAGGGGTCCGCTACTTGCTTTTAAAGTCCCTTACCGCTCATGGTTTGGAGTATATCATAAAAATGTCTTACAGTAATAATAATAATAATATTGGATAGCCTTTATAGAGCACATCTCCATGTCAGTGCTCGGCTAAGCAATCTTCAATTTGACTTTCATCACCCTGCTGCATTCCTTGGTTACCATATTTGATCAGTAAACATCCTAATTTCAATTATCATTTCCTTACTGGTATATATTTTCAGGTAAAGACACAATTCTTTTCCAGCGCATTTAGAACTTTTAAATTATTTAACAACAACCATACATTTGAAGATAACCATAGGTAAATTGACGTAATATTACATATCAATTCTAGATTCAATTGGCTTTTAAATAAAACTCAAAAACCGCTAAAGCAACTGACTCGCCATCAGTCAATGAATAAAGCGCACAATGATCCTCAAAAGCGTACAAATGCACTTTTTTGGCATAAGGTTGGTAGCTCTGTAGACAGAAATGGGATTTTTTAAGTGTAAAAATATAATGAGGTTGCTAAAACGTCCTCTTGAAGGACATGATACAGCCTTTGGGCTTGTTTTGGGGGTTTTTTGAAAGAGAGAAATAGTGAATGATTATTACCAGATCCATCATCTGTCTGTCGCCTGGGTTCATTCTCTTGTCGCCTGGGTTCACTCTCTTGTCGCCAGGATTCACTCTCTTGTCGTTTGGGTTCATATTCTTTTCTCTTGAAATCCTCTCTGCAAGAATCAGCAACAGAAAATATAATCATAGACGAGTGTCCAAGTTCAACTTTTCAGTCACAGCTATTTGAACAATTTATAGGTCATTAGATTTGAACAGAAAAGGGCAGTAATCGGTAACAAATCATCACTTTAAGTATCAATGAAAAATAAAAATAGGATATGATTAAATTAATTGCATCGGTGGTTGAAAAAGTTTTTTGCAGAGCAAAAACCTGCTGAAGGTTGTCTTGAAAACAGAAAGACGCTCTTCGATGAAAATACTGAAAACAAAAAAATCATAAACGTAATATAAAGGCAAATTATCCAGCCCAGAATTTCAATTTTGTATTTTATACTGTCCAGTTGTGAACGAGAAATGACGAAAACTGTCCAGTTTTAGCATGAAATTACATTACATCATAACAAATTTTGCCGTCTCCAATACTGCATTATTATCACTCTTAGACTGTAACAGAAAAATAGTATCCCAAAGAATTATAATTCCTTACCTATCTCCCTCCTTTTTCCTTAACTTTTCCTCAATCTCTTTCTCCTTGGCATACGTGTCCACAGGTTTAGCTGAGCCAAAGATCGAGGCAGACTTCTGGGGTGCATCAGGTTGGTTTTCTTTTTCCACTGGTTTACTCCGGGGTTGGAGTTTTAATACTGGACGTACTTTTGGTCCATCAGAACGGCGCTCTGTCAAATGTTTTTTAATAGCATTATTAATACTGGAATCATCCACCCCTTATTTAAATTTGATACCTAACAATTATGAAATTAATAATTTCAGTATTTCAAAGCCTCAGATTGCCTCATTGAACATACACACAAACACAAAGAAAAACGACAAAACCTTTATTAATTTCAGATACTGGCGCCCAATTATCTTTGACTTAAGACGGAAAACATCAGTTTGGTGTTTATTGTTTTTCTATAATAGAAAAATAACATAATTTACACAAAAAAAATATGAATTGATAGATTTCTAGGAGAATCCGCACAGCTCAGGCAATCATGATATCATCCTGACATTCATTTAGCAGGTAACTACAGTAAAAAACACAGAGGGGGTCTATTGGAAAAAGGAATTTGCAAAAAATAAAATATCATACGGTACTCTTCACACGTTATATCTGGATGCCTGTGCCATATTAGCAAATCAGATTTAACCCTTCCCACGAAAGTATTGCGCCATGTCCTGAAAATTTCTTATTTCATAACAGCTCACTCCAGACTAAATCTGTGTTTTATCATGCAACATGGTTCATAAAGACAATAGATTGCTTCCTGCTTTATAACGCAAAAATTTAGTACAAATAAATACAAACGAGACAGGAAATAAAGAGACAGTGATGATTGGAGACGCAGGCAATAAGGGGAGTCTAATGAAGATTTTATGGTATGTACATGATGCATTGTT
The DNA here is from genome assembly GCA_031834005.1 of Dendronotus venustus. Taxonomy (NCBI): domain Eukaryota; kingdom Metazoa; phylum Mollusca; class Gastropoda; order Nudibranchia; family Dendronotidae; genus Dendronotus; species Dendronotus venustus. Next base: position 3,250 of record JAUEKX010046603.1, read on the forward strand.
CCTTAACCCTAACTGTACGCAGACTTGTAAATGATAACACAAAATTGACTGAAAATTGTCCAGACTTCAGGTAAGGCTGCGGTTAGATAGGGCTTCACTTTTCACGAAGGAAGTGGAAATGGCAATAGAGGATAATAGACCAAAAATGAAAAGTGAAGCCCTATCTAAACAACTTTTCTTTATCCTCTATTGCCATTTCTGCTTCGTGAAAAATGAAAAAGGAAGCCCTATCTAACTGCAGCCTAAGGGACTATTATACTATTGACCTCCAATCAATATTGCACAAAAAAAGAAAAATTCAAGCAGTTCATCATCAGATTGAAATTGCCTGAAGATTTACAGGTCTATGTACGTCATGGGGTCAATATGACCCCAGTGCATATTTTTCTTCTTCCTATTTTAGGTACTTAAACGTGTGAATTTTCCTTTGAAACTTCATGTAATCCTCAAACATTCATTTCCTCAAATGGCCATTGTTTATTGATCACAAAAGACTGAATACTCTATCGACCACAGGTCATTTCGCAACATGTCCAAAAACATGACGTACAGTTAGGGTTAAGCAGTTATTTGTAACATTCACCACTCCCAGTCGCAATATTGGGTTTTTGGAACCAGTGGAAACAACAAGTTTCTGTGCTGGAATTTCATTAGATCAAGGAATTGTTGCAAGCAGATAATCAAACATAATAAATACAAATTGCTTACCTTGGCTGCCATCCCGGCTTGAAGGTCTGTGAATCAAGAGAGAGAGAGAGAGAGAGAGAGAACAGTAATAACATAATTTTAAATATGTCCAAATGAGTTTAAAACCACGAAAGTTAGAATAGTACTGAGAGTTTTCATGACATCACACAAATCAAGGAATCTATAATCTACAATTGCCAACTGAAAACTAAAAATCGTGGTGAATTTCTGATGTTATACTTTAACATTGACCAAGAAATTTCTTTCATGCGTACTGCAATTAGCAAAAATTGCGGGCCGGGATAATATTACCAGTAACAGCGAAATCAATCATAAACATCAACCGCAATCTTACCCTCTGTCATTGTCCTGCCGATTCCCCCGACCAAAATCATCTCGTCTGTTATCTCTCGGGGGTTCGTAGCGATTACCTGATAACAGAATATTTAAAACAATCATGATTTTTTTTTTTAAAGAAAACACATGATAACAAAGTCATATCTATTGAAGTCAGCACACGGATACATTGATCATATTTTTCCCCATTACAAACAAAACCGCATTAGTCCCATTGACGATCAATAGCAATACTGACCTCTGTCTCTATCTCCTCCAAAGCCTCGATCTCTGTCACGACTTCCATCACGACTGCTTGGTCTAAAGAGGAATCGAAAAAAGTTTTATGTTCAATCAACAGAAACATTGATAAAACATGAAGTATTAAAACTAACAGACAACACAGCATCTTATTTTTGGACTTTTTTTTAAAGAGGATAGGAGTCAGAGAATCTTAAGGGGAAAAAAAATTACATATGTGAGTTCAACATGTTTAACATTTAATTTTTGTGTCAAAGCTAGACTTTCTGTTACAGAATTAATTAGTCTAAAAATTCCAACAAAGGTGTATTATTTGAGGTAGCAGTGCTTTTTGCGACTGGTGACGAGAAAATGAACATTTTTTGAGTAATTTATTTATGATAAAAGTTTTGTAGCTCTACGGCAAACGCAGGTGTATAAAATGTAACAGTCACTGTTCGTTCAATATGGTTTTACATTGTCAGCATAGTGCACATCAGTGCTGCAGCTCAAATGGCAGTATAAGACGGACCGAGCAGGTGACAACAAAGAAGTGAAGCAGATAAAGTAGACATACACATACGACCCTTGACTTTGTTGCAAACATAAATCCAGCTGCAGACACTGACACACACACGTTTTTTAACCCGCGAAATCATGGGCGTCTTACTAGTACAAAAATAAAATTAACCCATCTGTAATTACAATGAGCATTTCACCACACAAAGTCAAGGTCCAGAAAAATACAATGTAGTTAGCGCGAAGTTAGCTTATTTCTTATACAATACAGCGTCATAGCTAAATTGACATTAATACTTTGAGATAAATCAAATATGAATGTCTGGATTAACGAAAGAGGGAAATACCCAAATAGAATATTTCAAAAAGGAATAAAACATAATCAATATACAGAGTGGGCCAAAAGTAGGGTTACAATGAACATTGTTCACAGCTCAGTATAGCCGCATATAAAAAAGAAACAGATAATGAAATAACTGTAACCCTACTTTTGGCTCACCCTACATATACTATATGAATCAGTATTTCAAGTAAAAGTATATATATATATATATATTATATAATAAATACCTTCTATCAAAGTCACCGCTTCTACTAGATCCACCATAGCGACCTCCTTTAGGAAAGAAAATATGCAATAATAAATATAACAAATAGGTCTATACAGAACTGAAATAAAACAGTGTTCAACAACTGGGATATACGTTGTAATGTAAAGCACTAGTACAGCCTGGTGAATATATGGTTTGCAGACCTGTAAATAGCATTTTGAAAAATTGTCTAAAAATGTTAACTACCTGCTTACAACAGGTATGTAAATGCAAGAAGTATTATCTTAATTCATTCATTTCAATTAAATTTAATCAATCATAAAGCACAGACAGCATGCAATGATACCCAGTGCTGCACATATTCGTCAAATACTATATGAATCAGTATTTCAAGTAAAAGTAATAGGCAATCGATATTTTTGATAAATCAAGGATAAAAAAGTGAAAGAAAAGTAAAAGTTGTACTCCCACTGATTGAGTCCACCACGATATAAGTTGATGAACCCTAGTACGTGGGACTTATCATAATATATCTATCTCCCAACATTAGAGACTGATTGCCTCTAATAAAAATAATGGGTCGATAGAATTGAACAGAAGCAACATTGGTAGTTTATAGTTCTAATATAGTGGCGCAGACACTGGATAATATATACAAATAAGAAAAAAGATGGAAGTCATGCACAGTGCCAAAAGACGCTATACAGTACAGTAATACTTTTAACACGCCCCCTCCACCTGAAAGAGATTATGTACAGCTCAATAACGACAACAATTACACATGAGCTTACAGTAGAGGAATCTATTCCATACTTATAATGTATCAGACATGCCACTCAACAAAACAAACATCTGGATGACTGACATTTTTTTTTCAATCTAAAGTAAAGCGATGACGACACTAGCCAGCAAGTTTGTATGTGTGCGACAAAACAAAGTATTGTTCCCTATTTATTCTCATTTGGATTTGACCTTCGGTATTGTGCATATTTCCATTTAATATTAAATTGTGTTTCTTTAATCATGCTAAGTGACATTCATATCACATCATAAGGGTCAAGTGACGACTTTTAAAAAGTTCAAAGATATCTATCTATTCGGTGTATCCGTGTAAAAACTATATATTTTTGGTGAATCAAGACAATTTGAGTCTCAGCAGATATGTTCAAGTGAAAGAAAAGAAAAATTTGTACTCCCACTGATTGAGTCCACCACGATATAAGTTGATGAACCCTAGTACGTGGGACTTATCATAATATATCTATCTCCCAACATTAAAGACTGGCAGTTATTGCCTCTAATAATATAATGGGTAGATAGAATTGGACACAAGTGAGAATGGTAGTTTATAGTTCTAACATATAGTGGAACAGGCACTGGAAAATATACAAATAAGAAAAAAGATAAAATTAATACACAGTACATGAAGACTAAGCCGTTAAACTTAGCACACACACACACACACAACTCCCAGAATAACTTGAATTTATTGACAACAGTGACACAGAGTTTACGGGATTTATTTACTGAAAATAATCTACACACAACAATTTTAAAGAAAAGCTATGACATTCCAGGTCAACATGCAAGGTCAATATGGTAGCAACAAATAATTCTTCTGGTAAGGCTTCGTTTTTGTCACTGCATTACTTCCATCTGTATTTTATTTTCATATAAACATTTTTTCAAAACTGACAAAAACTTAATCGCTTTGGTGGCAAGTTTTGAAAGTTCGGAGGTATAGAGTGTAAAACCATTACCTTCAATGGTAACACAGGTCCATATCGGGTATCAGATTATAAAGCAATTAGAAGTTTTTGTCTATGTTGAAATTCTATATTGATTGAAAATTATGCAAATATAAATACATGCATGAATTTAGAAATACAATGACCTACCTCTGTCTCTATCACCAAAGTCACGATCCCTGCCTCCTCCAAAGCCGCTGTCTCTATTCCTGTCTCCTCCAAAGCCGCTGTCTCTATTCCTGTCTCCTCCAAAGCCTCTGTCCCTGTCTCCAAACCCACGGTCTCTGTCACCACCAAAACCCCTGTCTCTATCCCTGTCACCACCAAAACCCCTGTCTCGTCCACCAAACCCTCTATCTCTATCTCCCCCAAAACTACCTCGGTCCCTGTCTCTATCCCCACCAAAATCCCTGTCACCGAAGCCACGACGGTCCTTATCACGGTCACCACCAAATCCATAGCCCCTGTCTCTGTCACCATAACGACCACCCCTGTCTGTGTCATCTCGAGATCCAAAAGTTTTGGATGGAGTTGGAGCTGAGAAAAGCATAAAAATGATATGTATCATCCGAGTGAAATTTCAATTTCGAAACAAAGATAGATAAATCTCATTTGATTATAGAAATAGATTCTCCATCAAAATGTATACTGTTGCCGGGTATCATCAAGCTATTCAACAAAATAGATGAACAGAATTTTCTTTTCATCGCAAGGTGACCCACATTTTAAGTAGGGCCTACCTAAATAAATCATTGCTAAATGAACACATTCATTTCTGTTAATGATTAATTATACTATAAATTTCAAAAATCTTTGCTACACTCACCTTCAACAGGTTCTCTGCGCCTCCAGTCACTGTCAGTACGATCCGGTTCATTGGAGCGACCGCCTGCTCCCATGCCTCCTCCTCGACTGTCATTGTTTTTGTCAGTGGCCAAATCCACTCTGATGGTGCGACCCATGTACTCCTGAACAACATGACAAAATGAGAATCAAACAACTTGAATTGTGTGTAATAAAATGCACTCATTCCATGTCTGTCAATAGTACAATGTTCTCAAATCATACCTTTTCAATTTCGTCTTTAAAAAATCACCAATAATACAATAATTCTACTGAAACGATACGAGGCAGAACCAACCAGGAATGCCCTTCCCTCCAATCGCTAGAATAAATCAACACCACACAGTAACTTACTTCAACTCATTTGGACTTTCAAACATTAACAAAATATTGAGCCCTTACTTTCTCATTGTAGGAAAGAGCTTCAACAAGGGACTCCTTGGTGAGGAAATCAACGTATGCGTATCCTCTAGGACGACCTCCATCTGTGATGATTCTCACTGTGTCAATCTGAAAGAGAAGAGAGCACATCAACACATTTAAACAGAGCTGAGATATAGTAAGAAACAGAACCCACCATTTACCTCTTCACTGCTTCATCAAAAAGTGTGCAATATTGCTTTCTGTCCAAGACTAGCTTCAAATTTCTGGTCAGCGGTGTATAACCAATAGATAACTATTTGGTGATGAAAGTATGAGTGCATATATAATTTTCTATTGTACATGAATGACCCATCAGAAAATTGTCCACGTTTTAGGTAAGGCTTCTAATCAATACAGCAAAAAAAATAATAGTAGTAGTAATAGTATAATCATAATGTGCACAATTTTTTTTTTTAATGCCATGCTATTTGGAGGTAAGGTTGAAGAAAATATGAAAAAGAAATGCATTGAAAGATGAAGACAATATAAATAAATTGCTTTCACCTCCAATTGGCTGAAAAACCGGTATAAGTCATCTTCACTGGCATCATATGATAGATTGCCGATGTAAGCAGAGAAAGGGCCAGTATTCGATATCTGAGAAAGATCGACTGCTGGACCCATGGCTGCCTTAGGTGCCGTAGGTAGAGTGGAGCGATCAAATTTAACGTTCTCATATTCATCTGTAAAAAAATATATATTTGGATATGATTTCAAACAATAAAAAAATCAAACTACTAAAAAATGAGGAATCATGATTCATGCACCGAAAAGAACAGTTTGTAGAGGATTACTTGTAAATGGCATATATACAAAAAAGTCTTGAAACATTTAATATATTCCAAATGAAAATAGCTATGTGGAAACAAAACCTAAGGGTTTTTCAGTCTACTTGGATAGCTAACAAAATTTACTGAAGATTTACAGGCCTGATCTAGCTATATATCTCAAAAATTCTCTACCTTTCTGTCCACTAAAATTTAACTATAAAATTCTTTACATCTATATCATTTCAGCATATTATACCTTCCATTCTTATTTACTCAGTACTTTTCATGTCATCAGTCTCCATTCAGGAGATCACACCGCTGTTCACCGAAAGCATTTTTTTTTTTACAACAATGATATAAATCAAAGCACCCACACGTGACAACGTAAACAAATTTCACTTTTTTGACTGCTAGTATATATATGTTTTTACCATCTGCATTTTCTGACATGATAGCCCAGCTGTTACTCTTGGGAGGTGGATTGACGGGTCCGGCATCTTTGGACAAAAACTCATCCAAGCTTATCTTTTTTTCTTTCTTCTTCTTGCCTGAAAGATTCAAATAACACATGCAAGCCATGAATTCTCTTCAAATAAAATATTACAAATGATAAATGTATTGGTAGTAACAGTAACGGTTAACTCTCTCTTCTTCATTACTTTCTGTAAAGTATTATTACTGTTTAAAAAATATAGGCCCTAGGCAATTCTGGAATTAACACACAGATTCAGGAATTCGGACCAAGAAAGATTTGTTAGTCTGTACTTAAAATAAAAGCTTTTCTTTGTCAAAAAATAAGGAGACAATGCTTTGAATTGTGTTAAGATGTGTTCTGGCTGGTGCCTCTCCCACAGCTTATGAATTGTCAGTAAAGCCAGGTTGGATCATATCACTATACTCTCTACACTGGCTTCCAGTCAGGGAAAGGATTGACTATAAAATTGCCACTACTGTCTTTAAATGCTTGAATGATTTGGCCCCACTCTACTTATAAGAGCTGATTCACGAAAATGTTAAACCCTGTTCGCTTAGATCTTCAAATGACTCATCACTCCTTTTTATTCCAAAGAAAAAACTAGTATATGGTGACCGTTCTTTTGACTTTTGTGGCCCCAAAGTCTGGAATTCTTTACCTCAGTCTGCGAGAAAAGGACTCCTTAGCCTCTTTTAAAGCCTCTCTTAAGAAATATCTTTTTATGAAGGCCTATTGAAAAGGTCCTGCTTAGTTTCCTGTGCAAAAGAGCAAGCCATTTGGCGGGAGCCACTGACATAGTATAGCTCCAGCGATCATGAGCAGAGATGGTTAATTTGTATATATACTAAGGCTGTGATTATTCGGACCCTGTTGGCCAGATAATTCTAATGGATATTTCCAACAAAAACCCTTTATAAAATCCTGATGTCCACTCTGGTCAGTTTCACAGGGACCGCAAAGCTGCTTTTACTTGAGTTACATAGTAGGGATACCAGGTCCAAATAGACAAATCTATCTACTTACTCATACTGTTTCTCTCTTTAGGGTGGGTCTTAGGGTTCTAGGGTTAGGGCTTTAGTGTTTTAGGGGTTAGGCTTAGACTTAGTGTTTTAAGGTCTGGAGAACGACCAGAGGGTGGTGAATAATATTTTTTTTGGCAGCATCTCTGTATCTCATCGGATAAGATACGGAGTATATTTACTCCATATCTAATCCACTATAATTTGATAGGGAAAAAAAAGATTTTCCAAGAACAAGCTCAAAACCCGCATAGAATAACTAATTCGATACTATGTTGTAACTAATAACATTAGATCTAGATCATATTTCATAGGCTTATATCCAAATCTATTAAGACTAAATTCTAGACTAGGATCAAAATATAAAATGCAATGGCAGAGGGATTAGTTACGGAGTAAATATACTCCGTATCTAATCGGATGAGACACAGACACTTCGCACCCCAGTGGCGAATAACGACAGCCTTAATTAAAGAAAACAATTCATGAAAATCTGTTTGCAGTTTCAAAACCATCAATTCATTTCTCACCTTTAGGTCCGGTTTTTTTGGGGACATCATCTTGAATTGGATCTGAGATGTAAAAAAAATATGTGACAATGACATGTCATCAAGTCTTTGTCATATCTAAAGAGTCCTTAGATCTAGGGTATTGTTTCAAATGATGTCATAGATGCCAAACATAAGACAATTCCAAATATATCTACAGACCACCACATACAATACTGTAGAAACGAACAAAACATGTATTCCTTGGGTAAGTGTAGAGGTTATTACATTACATCTCTCACGATCACGTACAAAACAACACCGTGCCGTGCCGTATGGCAAGTCGACCATTCATCGAATAAGTCTAGTCTTCACTTAGAATACAAATTTACACAATAATCTAATCAAAACTATATTGAGATTAAAATATTCTATTCACATTATCGACAAAATTCTACATGTAAGTATATCAATCAATTTTTGAACACATACGAAAAGAAATTAACATTTTCTTTCACATGCTCCTTACCTCCGGTATCCATTTTGAAAAGAATGATTCGCAGCAACAGGAGGGCGAATCCACTGTATAAAAGAAGCCAAAACAATTGTTAGAGCCAAATCCAAAATTATTTTTACTGAATTCATTACGTCACATTATTCACATATGTTTCTAATTTGAATACAAACGATCAAATTAGCTATAATCTAAATTATATAAAATTATCATCTGAATATAGGGAAACTAACGTCAGGAATTAAATCTTGAAGAAATGAAAAATAAGATAATCGGTATTGCGGAAGTAAATGGCTCGTTGGTAAGAGCGCCAGCTTCCGCACTGGCAAGAAAGAACGAAAGCCGAGCCCGAAAAAGACAGAAGTTGCCGAGGAAGCGGCAATACAAGAGGCCCAACAGCCCAGTTTGTCACATACCCAGTTTGTTATTTTTGAACCCTAGGGGCAATGACTCCTAGGGGTAGTGCAACTGGCAGAGTACATAATTGCCACAGAGTTGATATAACGAAGTGAGTATAATTGCCACAGAGTCAATTTAATGGACATTGCATCAATTGACACAGAGTACAGAGTACCTCTGTGACAATGGACATTGAATAAATTGACTCTGTGGCAATTATGCTTGCTTTAGATCAACTATGTGGCAATTATATTTGCTTTAAATCAACTCTGTGGCAATTACTTACTCTGTGACAGTTGACACTACCATTTTTGAAAGCCTTTGCTTGCTTTACCAACAATTCTATACAGAAATTGCATCTCTTTTGACACAGTTCCAGTGCATATAAGAACGAAAGCCGAAAGAGACAGAAGTTGTCCCACCCATCACCCTCTGACACCAAATGCTCAGAACTGAGCCTACTCCGAGTATATTACAGTTACAGATACAGAATACACGGGCAGCACATAGAGTTTGTGCGCAGCCCCTAGACTGAGAGCTATGGTCATAAATCATGAGGATAATTACAGCGCTTTAACACTGTTGTTGTAACTTAGGTTTTTATTCTCCACCTTCAAATTGGTGGTGTAGACATAGTCCCTCTAAAAATGTCAGTTCAGCTTGTTTCGTTCAAAATTTCTTGCTTTTCGTATGCAAATCAAAGCAAATTACTCTGTAAAATTTCAACAATGAATGTTCTTTGGTTAAAAACAATGGAAAAATAATCCATACAATCAATCAATCATTCATTTACTCTTTTTGAGCGTGTCAGTGATAACTTCTATCATGCAGGGCACAGTTGAGGGTTGGCGCAAGCGAGGACGACAAAGAAAGCTGGTTCGACAATATCCAAAGAGTTGACGGACATGACCCTGCCCTATACTATTAATGGTGCAGGCCGGAGATATGGTAGCCCCGGAGATGGATAAATCTCCGGTAGCCCTCAGATCCCCCCCCCACCCCCACCCCCCAACGACTACCAAGTTAGGGGGTTCTACTACCCACTGGGCCTGTGACAAACTGGCATGCTTCCCAAGAGGCATGGCGGACGGGTTTCGATTATCACAGAATCACAGGCGATAATTTATTTCTTATTCATTCTCTTAACCGAAATGATTTTTCGTCTTTCACTAGATTAGTCTAGTATTGCTGATTACTTTATCCTTATTCTTACTTATAATGATACAATTTATAAAAGTAGGCTATTTGGATTCTAGGTCATATCAAATCAACTGTAGAGATACATACCTAGAACGTTCTTTTCAAAAATGAAGTTACGCATAATATATTCGTTCATCATTATTTCCCTCATGCTAATGATAGTAATAGTATTCGAAGCTGGTTTGTTTTGTATTGGGTGAACGTATTGGTGTTGTGGTGGTGGTGGCGCCGGGAATGATTGTATAACTGATGTATCCGTCCGGAAAATTGTAACGCGCTTAATCATTGAGTTTGTCTAGCCATTGTTATTTGTTATGTGACCCACGTCATCCCGATGATAAAGATAAGGATAAAAAGGCAAGAATAGGAGAAACTTGGCAAAAGAATTCAACCAAAAGTGGTGTCGGCAGCCTAGTGGTCAGCGTATCCGCCTGGAGATCGTAGGGTCCAGAGTTGGAGTCTTGATCTGACCCGACGTTGAGCCCTTGGGAAAGACTCTTTACGCAATTTTTTTCATCCTATCGGAGACGGGTGTAAAGTTCGGAGGTCCCCATAGCGTTGTCTTTGTTCGAACAATTGCATACACGCGCCTAACAGGCCGCATGTCTCGTCGAATGTGTTACATTTTTCTCCGGGGATAAATGTGGTATCCTAAAGCGCTTAATGCATGGTGATGTCCGTAAAGAATCGCTATATAAATGCTTTCAAAAGTACAAGCAAGTCTTCCTCATCGGAGCTGTCCATCTTTACAACAATAAATCTGGTATACTGGTGCTGACCGGATAATGTGTTGGGAAAATCCCAACGATCAAGACAAGAAAGAAAGAAGAATCGTCAATGTAAACGGTCAAGAAAATGAAAAGTGAAGAAGGAAGTCCTATCTAACGGGGGCCTAACCATAGCCTTCTCTATTCAAGAAGGCTTATGGCCTAACACGGATTTGTACAATGAAATGCATTGATTTCATTTAAGCTACCCTATCACCAGAAATACTGTATAGAGTATTTCTGCTATCACTATAAATAATATATTTTTTTGTCATCAGACACGTTCACCAGACAGAGTGCTGGAAGCCAATCTGGTAAACCAGTAAGGGTGGTGCCCATAGCGAACAAAATAAAATATGATGATTTTATAAAATCTCTGATTATCTGATATTACTTCAAATGAAAATTAAAACCTAACGGTCTTGTTTCGATTTATTTTCTGAATTTTTGTCATAATTTGTTTGCTGATTGTGGCATTCTTTCCGTTACTATAAGCCTCGTTCTCACTAAAACCATCGCATCCGTAAACTATCGGGAGAATTCTGAATCTGAAAGCAATTTGGTCGGGTGTATCCATCGGAATTTTTCACCATGGTTTGTATCTTGAAGGGTTTTTTTTTATTGTGCAGAGACTATGATGATAGCTCTACTTGAAATATCTTGACATCTCCTTAGATTATAAGCTATTATTTTTTTCGCTTTCTAATGATCTCTTTGCTAGGAATAAATGAAAGAATTGTTTTTTCCAACTCGTATTCAGTTCAGTATGAAATACGAGTTATCTGGTTATCTAGAAGAGCTCTAATCTACACAAATTATAATATTCAGAATCATTCTTGACATTGAAATGTCCAAAATAAGAAATGTAGTAATGCACTGTTACAGGTAGGAATAGAAATGTGCAAACATTGCCGAACAAGCAATTTAAAATATAAGTTATTGAATGCCACTCACTGAACTAGAAAACAGGACCTGGAGTATGATATTGTTTTGTTATCCAATGACTTATACCATGTTAGCAGTGTTGGCACCAAGCACCATGCCAAGTCTAGAATGGTGAATGAGGTAGATGCAACAATACCACCTCTGACAAAACACAGCCGCGAAATACTATAATGGATCAGGAGCTACGACAAGCAGGTGATCATCCCACTGTGCCCGTCCTTGAATGGCACTATAAGCAATACACTGAAAGGATTACTCAGCTGCTATGTCACCAACTTAGTGTTGCCTCTCATTCAGATGTAAAAATGAGAGGACCTACACTGTGTTCAAATGTCTTCACGATATATGGCCCCTGAATACCTCAGTGATCTCCACACACACCATCAACCAGGCAGGTCACTCAGATCTTCATCCCTTGTGCTACCGCTACAGGGCCATGCTGTAGATTGAAAGCTGAGGCGCTTTCAGCATCTCGGCCCAACAGTTTGAAATAGCCTCCCGAACTGTGTGAAGTCATCACGAACAATTGATTGTTTTAAATAAGAACTTTAGACTCACTTTTTTTGTGTAGCTTTTTAATAAGAAATATGATTTATGTGCTAAAGTGCTATGTCTGTTGTGCGTGTGTATGTGTGTGTGGTTCTGTGTAAAGAGCGTGAATGTGTTTTATATCTTAACTGTTACATAGGCTGTTAGGTCATTAGTTTGATATTGGTAGGCACCCAGAGCCGTCCACCCAGAGGGCGTTGCTGCGCAATACAAATGTTTAACATTATTTATTATTATTATTATATTGAATTTTTGTTTTGCTTTTCTTCTGTATTCCTACAGACTGAACTTGGAGTGAACGAGCATCATCAAGCGCAGATTGTCAACTATATACGTTTTGCGCGATATCAACGCAGTCAGAGACTGAGAGCTGTTGATGCTTGTTTTGAGGAGTTAAAGGATAGTCGGTAATGAATCAGCTGAATTGTTTGACTTATTATTTTTGGCTTTGACTCTGGCCAATGTGTCTTCTGTGTAATAACATTATTATTGTGAAGTTCTAATTTTCAAAATGTGCCTTCTGAGCGATTGAAAAATAATTAATCTTACAGAATTTACTTTTCCTCTGCACCATTCCACCAATGGGCCAATGTTCTTACATTCAAAATAGAAACAACTCAAGTATTTTCTTCACTCCTTTCAGGCTGACAGATGACACCTTTACTGCAGATGAAGTCATTGACATGTTGGATAGCCTTCTAGCTGTGGTGCGATCCGAGGTGGAATCGGAACTGATCAACACAGCACACACCAATGTACTCATGACCCGACAGGTGTGTCAGCAAGCTGAGAAATGGCATCTCAAACTCTCCACGGACATATCAGAGCTAGAGAATAGGTGAAGAATGACAATAGGATCTTGAAAATTGCAAATGCATCTTGTGTCAAAATAGATTAAAGTTGTTGTTAATCCTTGTTAATATGTTAACTTTGTAGGTCATTATTTGTTCAGAAATATTTCTTACGATTGTTAACAGTCATGTACTATTATTGATCTTAAAACAAATTTTCATTTTCTAATGCCATCCACCTGATTTCTCATGACAGACAGGGGTGTATCTATTGGGGAGAATTTGTATCGTCTCCACAGTTAATTGATCAAAACATTTCGGAATTCACATTGATCTACTTACTAATGCTAAACTACAAATTCTATTTGTATTATCAATTATTTTAACGGACATGATTCACAAATATACAATTCTTCTTTGTTTTGCAGAGACTTGCTAGAACAAATAAGAGAATTTGAAGAACGTGAATTCTCTGGGGCAAAGAAGGATAAAGATTTCGTTCCAAAGAAACTGATGCCAATAAATGACACTGGTCTCACACAGTTGTTGAATATGGTTAGAAAATATTTCTCATATATTTTTTTGTATAATGATGAAAGGAGTGGGGTCAAAGTTCTATATAAAAAATCTGACGAAATTCCACGACTATTCATGAAATTTGGCAACTACGATTGAGACACTGCATACGTTGATTTTCAGTTAAGTCAGGTACATAATCATTTTTAACTGAGTGAGGTGAAGAAACATTTGTTTAATGTGTAGTTCCTCTTATCCAGGATCTCCAGATGGACAGCTTGACCTCAAAGCTGCTAAGGAAACTGAGCAAAAAATTTGTTGTATTTTTTTCCCTTCTAAAATCAAATAGCTATTTTTTAAATTTTGGTTTCTCTTCTTTCAGAAAATTGACGAGCTGCAATCAGAAAATGAAATGCTTCTTCAGAGATTGGCAAGGTTTGATAAAGAGGTAGACAACCAGGTTTTCCCCAGTTATAATATCTATGGAAGAGATCGGAAATTACAGGATTTTTGGGACCAGAGAAAAATTGCTGTTATAGCCAATGGCTCCTTATTATCATCCGTTCAATCTACATAGACCTGATGATAACAGACAAGCAAGATTACAGTGTTTTCATTATTATTTTATGGAAATCCCTCTTGACATTAAGACTTGGACAGTCCATGACGACATCTTATTTACAAGGCCAATCCATCTTAATCGACTTTGTTCTGCCCTACCATCGAGACGATCTATTTTAACTTCTTTTCTAATTCTCGTATTCATTATCCTAACTCTTAAGTAACCCTACACCCAAAGGTACGAAATGTAAATTGATCTCTCTAGTTTTACCTTAAGTTTTTCTCAAAAATTTATTTTCTGTTGCTCAAAGTCTACTTTGTCTCTACTATTTAGCGTCCATGATTTACTTCTGTTATTAGAGTTGGGCAATGAATTAAATTAAGGTTAGCTGTTTTAGTGTTCACATTTTTTATTTATTTTCACAGTTCACCAGTAATTACAAGCGTTCTAAGGATTTGACCTCTGACCTGGAAAGAATGCAAGCTGAACTCAGGGCTAAAGGAATAAGGGTAACAATTTTCTTATGTTTTGTTTATAATCATAATTTGCTTAAAATCACAACCAGAAACAAGATTGGGGGAACTATTGAGATGTTCATAATATAAATATCATCCATATTGATATAACAAGCTAAGGGAAGAGCACAACAAATATTTAAATGGATGGTTTGATGTTGATGAAAGTGACAGTCAGTCTGACTCCAAAGCATAGGTATTTCTAAACGTATCTGGGCATATATCAGATCCAAAGGCATATATATCGCTTATCCATGATCTTCACCATGTTCTAAGCACTTTACAATGTTCCATTCATCCCCCTGGCAGCCTATAGCAAACTTATTAATTTTAATTTCCTGGGGAGGAGACAGTGGAAGCAGCTGTAAAAAAATGCCCGTAGTCAGGACTCGTTCACACCTCAGTTTAGTGGTGTAAATGTGGATTAAGTGCCTTACTGAAGGACACACACTGGCCAGCTGTAAATTTTGGTCCGATTCAATCTCAATGGCTCAAGACGGTCACCTTTTTAAGTCTAGCACGGCCAAATTTCATTGTTTCTTGACACACTGTTTTAGTCAGCAAAATAAGGCATATCAGTGGAAAAATTACAAATGCTAATATGGACCTTGTTCAGTTCTTGACCATTGTTTCTGGTAATTTATTTTTGTTTCATTTCTTCTTTTCTTGTTGATTTTTTTACAGTATGTAAAGGATAAGTATAAAAGTTGTTTGCAAACTAAATTTCCTACCAGTCAGTGGACTTTGAAAATAATTTCTTTTGAAAATCTCTCTTCAGCCCGGGGCCAGCAATGCTGAAGTTGAGGAGATGACGCGTAAAATGGCGGAATTGCAGGGACAGATTGACCAGGTAAGCTCTGATGATTGTAGATTATTCTGTGGTAAGTTGTGATAGAAATTATATATTATTATTATTAAATCAGCTTCAATTCTTATAGCTTGTTGTGGTTGGGTCACTTGTGTACTACCAATACTAAGATGTTGAAAGCAAAAACATCGAAGTGGGGGGAGGGAATGACCAGGTGGGAGGCTATCAGGTTGCAGTCCCGTCAAATTTTTTGTGTACTGACTGAGAGATTTCAAATACCTTTTTGAGATTGGGAAGTGGGCTGATAATATTCATCTCTGAAATAAGACATAGATCATTTATTCTTTTCCGCCGTGATTATTATAACTAGTCTGGTGCAAAGAAAAGGTTTGTTTGTTTGATGTTGCTGTTCTTTTCTAGTAAGTCTTGGAAATCATGCTTGATCATTTATTCTCAGAATCAGACCAGTAGAGACCTGTCTTTTAGACAGATGATGCTATTTCAATTATTGTTCTTTACAGGAACGAAGTAAAGGCAAAGTATCTTCAGCACAAGCAGAGAGAGAAATGGGTGAAACCAAACACGAGTTGTTACGCATTCGAGAAATGTTATCAATGGCAGAAAAGGTAATGTCACGTTGAAACTCTTTCAATGAATTTCAGTCAATGCACAATAACCCAATAAATATTGGGTGGAAGAAAAAAAACCATCCTGAGCTTTGAGCACTTATATCTTCCTGATGCTTTTCAATTTCCAATAAGCATATATATTTGGGTGAAGAATTAACATTTATGATGTCACTGAATTTACATACATTGTTAGCAGACAAAAAATTTATCAACATCGTAACCATTCAACTATCCAGCTAGGCATCTTTAAAATGGTTATAATGGTATTTTAGGGACAGGAAAAGGATTGTCACTATATAACCAGACAGTAGGATATATGGTTATAATTATGGACTGAAATTAATTTCTTAAAAATGCAAGTTTGTAATACGCATTTTGCTATATATTCATTGGTAAGATACAATCAATTTGAAATATTTTTTTCTAATGCCTTGATCAAAACTGTATATTATTGAATGTGATAGTGATAACTTTTTTATGTTTGCTATGATAATTGCACGAAAAAAGGTTCAACATTTGTTTTCAATCCATTCTAGGAACTTGAGAAGAAAGTGAGTCAGACTGCACCATTTAAAAACTTGAAGCAAATGTTACAAAGAAAGAACGAACAAATGAAAGATATACGGAAGCGACTCATGAGGTAAAATTATGTGAATTTTTCTTGTGTTTAATTTTTATCAATGCTATTAGAGATTTGGACACTTATAATGTGAATGAGGCCTGTGGCTAAAAATAGCTTTTATTTATGTTGATGCTGCAATATGAAAGTAAAATGTCAGTCAAGGAAAACCCAAGTCTTTCAAATGATGATAGCTATGAATAGAAACTCTCTACATGAAGTTTGTTGCTTTATGAGTTTATTGATAACAGAATCATTCACTGTCGGGAGTGGAATCCTTTTTTTCTTCTAATTCTTCTGATATCCATTCAAGATTTACTTTCCGTCTTTAGATTTTGAATCTTCTTTAATCTTCTTTCCTCACTCAGAATCATTTAACAAATTCCAACTTTTTAACACAGTTTTCATTTGTGTTTTGTTTGTTTGTTTTCTCTAGATATGAAGACGTGGGAGGAGAGGACTAGACTATTTGGCAATGTCAGCACCACTCTCACACGGTGCCCAGCAACCAACAACCAGCAACCAAAATATCAACCTCTTCATTATCATCCATACATGATTCTCTACAAGTGCAAGTCCAGCAATACAAATCTTACTGGAGTTTCCAAGAATAATTAATTTTAATCCACCTCATTATTTTAGAATTGTGTCATTACATGATCTAAAGCACAGGTCAAATCATTTTCAATCGCCAAGTCTTTTTCAATTAGTTTTGATATATTATAGCAATGTGCTATCCTTTCCAGTCCGAGCAATATCAACAACCCCAAAATAGGGAAAATTTTTGCTCAGAATTCTTTGGATACAATGAGATCAATGAACCTAGTTTATAATTATCTTGTTATATCTAAGGTCTTGTTGATTCCAAGGTGTTTATTACTATTCACTTAATGGGAATAAACCCCAGGTATTTGGAAGCTCCCTGTTGGATCAGAGCTTATTGTATTATTGTTCTGCATTATGAGGTTAGAGGGATATTTTACAAATGGGTTGGTGAATTAAAAAACTTTATTCGTAAATGTTTTATGATTAGTTGCACTTTGTATCATCATTTTTTGTTCCTTTTATAATACATTGCTCAATGTGAGGTACAGTTGCAGTTCAGCTTCGATACATGTGGATTTACAGGAGGAGGAGAAAATGTTTGTTGTAGCTATGAATATATGTATATTTGTGATAATGCCTAAGCTTTGAAATAATTGTGGGTCATTGGTTGCTTATGTCTGTTTCTAATGTTTGTTTTGTTTTGTTTTTAACCTCTTCACTGCCCCTTACCCATTCTACCATATATGCCGAAGGAGAAATATGAAAAATGCACTAGCATTATTCCGATGAGCATAATAAGGGCTTATTCATTGAATGAAAACCATACATTAAAGTGAAATCAATATGCAATAAACTGGATTATTTAATTTTACATGATACGTTTTTAATGGTTTTTCCAATACAGGCTGTCATATTGAAATGACTAGATAGTGATAATCAAACAACATTATCTCTGGAAAATCACCAGTTTGTAAACAAAACCTGCCAGAGAAGATTAAGGGACCTTACTCTAATGTTTCCATTGGTTATATTTACCTTTGCCCAGAAATTCAAAGCATTTTTACATAGCCATATAGTATAGTGTATAGGCTGATCCAATAGACTCTCAGACGAAGCAGTGAAAAAGTTAATCCATGATTTGTTTTTATAATCTATGTATTGATTTGTTGGTTTGGTTTTAGGATCAACATAATGTGTAATGTTAAATCGAGGACAACAAAAATCAAAGTTTGCAATGCAAGATCCCCATGTTAATAGAATCACACTGATTGTAATCAAAATGAGTATATTATTATATTTACAAAATTGTGTTCTAAAACTATCATCATTTCATGCTTGAAGAGTTCATCTTATCTGTCAACACAGTCATTACAAATTCAATTTCCTTCTTGTTTGCATCTTGTAAACTTGAACGATTTAAAGTTTAATGGATCATTATTCTTCATGAATATGGTGTTCAATTGAACTTGGTTATGCCCTTTATGTAGTTTTATATAATTTGTTTTAACATTTTCAAATTAATTTTTATTTGTTCGAATTTTTAAAGATTATTCTTTTTCCTCTCTCATTTTCAATTTCATTTATATACATTTTCTATAACGATAACCATTGTCATCTATTTATGAAACTCTATTATTTTCTGTGCAATGTTGTCTTTTGATCTGGGATAATTTCACTTAACCCTCTAAGCCCCAGTGCGCCCGCTATACTCTTCTATCAACTGAACCCCAGTGCACCAGCTATACGCCGATTTTACCTTGTTTACTATATCGCCATAGTAGCATACATAATCAAACCAGCATGCTCTATTAGCCTATAGAAATGAATTCCTGAATGATTTCCCTTTCCGGTGATATAAAAATCGTACTGGTAGCTCTTCCGGAAGCGAAGTTACACGCCTAGCAAACTCGCCTTGTTTTTGAAAATTACGGAAAACAGCGTTTTAGGCATGCTTTCTAATGTTAATTTAACCATAATACTATTGAAAATGATAATGATGGTTCATTTTATGATGGAGCCGAGGGAAACGATGAAGAGAGTGAAAAAGACAGCGATATTTTAGGTGGTCTAGATTAGTGACAATTCATCAGAGACCGATCGAGCTTAGGAATCGATGCTCCTGCACGAGTTACTTGAAATTTTTTTTTTTAATTCCACACTTTACAACCACATCCAGGTTCTCAATAACAATAAATTACTCCAAACATATTTTTTTCAGAATCTTTATTCATTTCTGTGTGTAAAAAAAGTTGTTTTAACCATACTCGAGTCGCTTCTCACTCCGGGATTAACGTCTCATGGACTCGTAGTCGTAGGCTCAAGATTATTAACACGAAAGCACATTTGTACTTATGCCATGCACTTTTTTAATAATCTTCTCCACGCACTGCTTTAACTTTAAGTAGAGGGCACTGTAGTCTGTAGCAGTAGAAGAAGTATTTACGTTGATTACTTCGGGGAAATATCTATATTTCTGTTTTGTTTAACTTTTATACCTTTCGGTGCCAGGGAATTATATTATGAAATCACATCCGTCCAATAATCTGTTTGATTTTCAGCATTAAATAATGCAGCTGACTTATGAATATTCCCCCATACGATAGATTTAAATGTCTTTTTTACCATTAATAAATGTCAGATTCTTACATTCCATTGTTACTACTATACTCATTTCTTGTTGGTGTCAGATTATATATTTTATTAACCGATAAAAAATGAATTCCCTCCGTTTCTTCTGTTATTTGTGTAGACATTTTTATCTATATTATAGTAATTATACATTAAAAATAAAAAGCGAATCAAATATTTTTACTCATTATAAATTCTTGTCTTGTGCCAATGAAGAAAGTCCATGTCATGCACTGGCAAGTAGAGTAGTAGCCTGTCTATTATAATTATATAGACACCTACACAAGTGGTTGACCAATTAACTAGACCTTCATCAGAGCCTGGTATTCACTGTCACTGGTGTACATATTGCTATTTAGAATATCCAGATGAGTTGACCATTAATTTGAGGGTTTTCAAATCACCCTTTGGTTGGATGATGTACTCTGTGCAAGCTGCACAATGCCTCATTGTTCCATTCTGTCTCGTAACTTGGTTATCATTTTTCTCACTACAGTGTATTTTGTTTTGGACCTAATAACGTGTAGTTCCCTTATACATAATATTTCACAGCATCTCTTCTGTATCATGATCTCATGTTTGATCTGGGATAATGATGATAATGAATCAAGAAAATACTTTTCTCTTAGTCTTATAATCATACAGTAAAGTTGTCACCGAAACGAGAACCTGTGGTTTGGTAACACTGCTGTTGGCTACATAGGTTTGAGTTTGATGCTCAACGACTGCTTTCTTTTCACTCAGATCAAAAGATTCATCGATTTTCATTACCTAAGTAGCCTGTCACTTAAACACGCTGTAGTTTGGAGAACTGAAAAACGTGTGATTATGGGAACCTTTGATTTTGTAACAGTAACAGTAACACTGCAGTTGATTATGGTGGTATGGAGTTGGCTATATTGGTATCTTTTCCAAGCACTATAGCTATAATAATATAAGACTGAAATGACTGACACTGACACATGTTGACTTGGGCTTAGTGGATAGTCTTTTATTTCTACCGTTATTTCTACTACCATGTGTGGATGGGCTTTCTTCACACAAACAAGCAAGAATGTTAATTAATATATTTGGTTTTTTAAAAACATGTTTGTGCTTTGACTTACCTGATATAGCAATTTACATCTATATTTTTCTAAATCTAATGCATCAATTACTGTCTTTTCGTGTGTTTTTTCTGATATGAATTCTGCAAAAGTAATATTCTCAATAATGCACAGTATATTTATATATGTAATATTTTTTGCAAATTTTAAGACAAACTGGTAGCTGTACGCAATCAAATATTCAATTCGTCAGTTACACATGAAATAAAACTACCCTACCACTAACATCTTTTTTTGATAATATAGAATTTATTTTTATCTAAATCTAAACATCTTTAACCAATGTTATTGATGGAATTGGACAGATAATTCATCTTACATCACAATATTGCAAACAGTACACCACGTAAATTGCTTCACATAATCACCCCTAGCCAAAAGCAAGCCAAAATTATTGTTCATTATAAACATCTGCAATCTGAAATTCATTAATTTTGAGAAGTTTATATTTTAGATTCAGCCTGCAGTGTAGGTTCTCTCATTTTTACTTCTAAATGAGAGGCAACACTAAGTAGGCGATATGAACATTTGTTTGGTTAGCAGCTGAGTAATACATCCAGTGTATTGCTCATAGCGACAATCAAGGACGGGCACAGTGGGCTGATCACCTGCTTGCCGTAGTTCCTGATCCATAGTATTTCCTAGTTTTGTGTTATGTCACAGGTGGTTTATTGGGGCATCTACCTCATTCACCATTTGAGACTGAGCACAAAGCTGGGTGCTGACACTGCTTAAGCAGTATATAAGGCATTGGATATGGATAATAAAACAAAACATATTGCGTCCATAAATATATCAGTCACTACATTTTTTTTTACTGTTTTGTTAACACACGGATACATGAAAACGAAAAGTAATAAAACTGCTTGTATTAAAAAATTAGGGAGTTTGTTTTTTTGTATTCCCCCCTTTCTTTTTCTTTAACTAATCTACCATAGTTTGGTCTTGAAATTTTTGAGTTTCAAGTTTGACAAGTGTTTCAAGCATTTCAGGTTATAACACAGGCAGCACCTCTGTTTAGTTATTAATAGTCGACAGGACTTGAAAAAACGACCAGTCAAATCCTTAAAAACTTCTTCTCCTTCGGTGTTCAAACTCGGGATGTCTGAACAAAAAGGAAAATAAAAAGAACTACTACCACTAATATCAATGACTGGAGCAGTCATTTTATTTACTGTATGATAAAACGCAGTAGTTGTGTGATCGTGCAAAATAGTTCCATCCTTAATTGATAATGATAAGTTCTGATAAGTGAACAAAGGACCTCAGATATAACAAGATAATATGTTAGGTGAACCTGTTAATCTCGTTTTATCTGAGGTGCATTATATAGTTCTTAGGCTTATATATTATGGTCAAGAGGTCTGGTGTTTGCCTTTGAGCCAAAAGGACACGGTAAGCTCATTCTTCATTCCTCTTCCTTGATTCTAAGGTACGTAGTGTGGATTCGAATACCTAGTCTTATTGGAGATGGACGATAGAATCAGAGGCCCTGTGTATATGTTGTGCACGATAAAGAACCCTTGGCAGTTTGAGCTAGAAAAGAGCGAGTACTAATTTTCATAGTTACAGAAACAGAAATAAGAAACTAAAAACTGGTAGTATAATTTTATAGTTTTAGTTTATTATAGTTCGAGTTATACATACAAAATTATTCTTTAAACAGCAGGTAATTATTAATAAATTCAAGTGATGATTGCAAAAGTACAGAAGAATCTATATTCAGTCATGTGTGATTCTTTATACATCAATAATTTACCAAAAAAAAAAAACATGAGTAAAAATCCATGAAATTTCCCAGAATACTAAATTCATTTCAATTTTTACATTATTTACAAATCGCTTAGAGCTTATGTTAACAGGGTCAAGTGAGAAGAACAATCTATTCATTCTTTGTCATTATTTACAATCCTTGCTTACCTGACACACAAACAAACAATATGTCAACATTACACTTGGAAAAGGAAAGAAAATAGTATGTGATTAGCTATACAATCACAATTCTATGACAAATCATAATCATGCATCAAGCATCGAAATGAAGTAAACAAACCCACAGCTGTCTTTGGTCTTGTATAATTCCAAACAAAAGAGTGACAAATTAACTGAAAATGCTGAAACATGAAGTATACACATCAACATTATGTGTACCGGTTGATCATTTTGTAAAAGTAAAATGACCGGTTTAGTTTAGTTTAAATTCTAAAGGATACAGTGCAGCCTCGCTATTACGACATCCGCTATAACGACATCCCGGGTATAACGACATGGTGCCAAAGTCCCGATTTT
>JAUEKX010046604.1:0-13773 GCA_031834005.1 Dendronotus venustus
TTTTTATTTTTGCTACAAAATAAATTTTTTATTTTTAAAATTTTAAACGGGGGGGCTAGAGCACCCTTAGCCCCCCCCCCCCCTAAATACGCCCCTGCATGTAAATACCTTTCGTACCTGATACCTGACATACCCATTACCAGGGGCATTACTTCACATGGCGGTACGGATTCGTTTTGTTTACACTTACATGTCATTCTCTGCAGTCAAAGCTGTTTGTCCTTTCGTGAGTAACTTGAAAGACAACCGCGCTTTTTTATTTTAACAGTTTTCACGGAAGTATGTACTTGTGAGGTGTTTGTTTTCACGCGATAAATCCATCAGTAAGCATGGTTACAAATCAATTTTGTAAAATTTGCATTAATTATTCATGGTTATAAATTCTCGTTTTCGTAATTTATGTGATTATGTTAAACATTATTTTTCCCTGTTTGTGAATTTTAATTATGCTTAACTGCGAGTATTGTAACAAGCAGTGAGTTTTCAAAGGAGTACTTGAGTACTTACTAAGGTATATGTATTTTTGTAACAATTCTAGCGTCAGTATTTCTTTTAGAGAATCGAGGAAAATTGAGCTGTTGAAAAACTATAAATAACTACAAAAAACTGAAATAGCACTTGCAAAAATGCAAAAAAAAGGAGAATATAGTTTATGGAAGTCATCTGTAATCAGTAGGACTCGTTTAGAAATAATTTAAGCCCTTCAATTTCTTGTCGTGTATATTTTATAATGTTTAGTATAAAGTTTCTGCATGGTTATTATTTAATAATATTCCAAGCTATTGGAAATTCCCTTTAATAGTTTTTGTCAAATTCACAGACACGCATGCATGCAAAGACAGGTCAATCGGTTAAAACACGACAGGAAGACTCGTTCGTTTGCACAGTAAAGACTTGTACTTGCTATTCACGACATATAGCTATTCTATCTTGTTTTCGATGTTAGTCGATGCGTGTCTTATTGTTTTTTATATATATAATTCGTGTTTTAGAAGAACAAAATAATATTTTAAAACCTGACTTAAACTTTTCGAGTCTGGCTTCACATTTGGGATTCTTTTTTACGTTTTATATATAAACGTTTTTAATAAGAAACAACTCAATAAGAAGCAACATTGAAATTTGACAAACAAATTTAGAAAACTCCAGTACAAACTGTTTTTAAAGATAAGAAACAATAACAATAACAAAAAAATTGTGTTCTGTCCCTGTGTTCCTATTCAAAAATGTTATTCTTTAAGGAACTATTAAATTAAGAAACAAGAGCACTTGAATATGGCAACAACAAAAAAAATACCACAGAACCTTCTCATATTCCAGGACAGTAACATACGATAGCAATATACTTGAAATAGATGATCAAAAAGTATGATCAGACTAAAAGATGACTAAAGATAACATGCTCTGAAAACTTGACACGATACAAAAAATAAATGCTTTACAGTAACAGGGTAACACTTAAGGAGCATCTGAGACTGAAAATATATAATACATCACTTAAAAAAAACATCTTAACTGCACCCATAGCACATTCTTTTGGACTTCATACACTTTTTTGTGTGTATCCAGGCTAGTTTTTTATTTTTGAAATTTTTTTTCTTTCTTTTATAATTTTTATGATCCCGAATTCCCATATAATATTGTTCGCGTAAAGTGATTTGCTTTTCCTTCTCCTTTAAAGGAAATTGAAGCAAATCCAGGAATATAACGGAGAAGAACCAAAAGAAGGCGAAGATGGCATAGGTATTCTTACGGCAGCCGAGCGAAGTGTTTGGGCAGAGACTAGAAATAACCATTTTTCATCAGGAATCAATAAAGAGTCCTTAGACATTATTGAAAAGGTATGGTTTAATTTTGATTGGTTGTGAAGAGAGCTATATCACTGTTTGAGCGGTGTTGCCTACTACATTTCCTATTGTTCGACAACCTTGTTTTGCAATTTCATTCTACAATTAAATATCATATCATTCTACATTTATCTTAGTAAGCAACATAGTAAGGTCAGGGGAAATACAGTTTTAGCAAAGTTTTTCTAGCGAAATTTATAACATTCACTGAACACTGATTTTTCAGTTTCGCATTTTTTGTTCAATTAAAAAGGCTTTCGTATTTTTTAGCATTTGCTGAGTGTAAAAAAATTGCTATAAGACGTATATAATCAATATAAGCTGTAATTTTAGTCCGATAATGACAATTCGGTTTTCCACCTATTATCTGGGGATATTGCAATTTGAATATACATTGATATATTGATGTTTCTATGAATATATAATTTTTCAAAACAATACGAAGCTAACGTACCATAGCTAGTGTTTTAGTTGATAATAGGACGCTTCTTTTGTTTAGGCGGCATTCTTCGTATCATTGGATGAAATCGATGGCACCTATTGGAAATGGGCGGATGACAAGGTAAAAATGAAAATTCAAAAAACAGTTCGAGTTACTGTACGAAGTTCCAATTATCGGGGGATTTTGGTTACCGAGATTACACTGTATACCAGCACGGACTTCTCATTTGAGTGTTCTTTGCTGGTATATCCTCTACTTTGCTGTCATACTACTGTTTTGAAAATAACATCCACACACATACAAGACAAGATACACTCACGATCTGAGCAGCGTGCATTTTTATTTTATAGAAGACTGTTTGCTTTTTAGGAAACACAGCACAGACTGAATGACTTTGGGCGTTCAATGATTCATGGGAAGGGATACGACAGGTGGTTCGATAAAAGTTTTTGTCTCGTTGTTTGTAAAAATGGACAGGTATGTGTATATAATATGTTCATCATTCCCACAAATTCATTATTCGATCTAGCAGACCATTTTAAACTTTGAGAGATTTACATTGGGTGCTTATTTCTAAACGGCATTTTGAATTCCAAATTCCCAGCCGGCATATGACGTCAGAACGACGCTTGAATGTAAATGTCGATGGTTGATGCCCACGTAAAAGAGAATAAAATTTCCTTTACAACGATGGTAAACATTCAAAATAGAGTGTCTGTTCCTTGAAGCTCGAAAGCTGTGGCTTTATTGTCGCTGGTTTTAAGAGCTAAAAGTGAATCGAATTTCCTATTTCCTCTAATAATTTCTCTTCTTTTTTTAGTTTACTCTTCGCTTATAAAATATTTATAAATTCTCATAAATAGTCTCTCTTTTCAACTCGCAGGCTGGTTGCAACGCTGAACATACATGGTAAGTAACAATCATTAATTCGCTTTATTCTCCTTCTCCAGGAGCTATAAAATATGTATACTTTATGCTACATATATGTAACAGTCAATTTTTTTAATTATCGAGGGAGTTATGAACCTTTTTGTTCAATAATGCTTTGGGAATACACTACTTCAGCATAAAAACGATCTTTATAGTTTCTAAAAGAGTCTGGACATAAAATGTAACCGTGATATAACCATGAGTTTGTAAATTATATTAATACAGTAGACTTTCGATTTAATGAACATAGTTTTTAGCTAATCCCTCATTATATCGAACAAAAAATCCCGGTCCTCCGGTTTTCACGAAGAAATCTCTCATAAAATACCCCAATTTAACGAACTGGCTTTTAGCGAATCCCACGTTATTGCTATCAAAAGTATGTGCCCCAAGTAAAATTTTACTAACGAAATAACGATTAAGTGTCATATTACTTGTATTGGTATTCTAAAAATCGAATCTTTGACGTCGAATTTCGGATTCTTATCTTTACCGTTTTTCTCCGATGTCTGAAGTCGTTTTCTTATAGCAAACAAACAAAAATGTTAGCTGTCTAGACAGAATTCTGTGGAAATTGGTAAAATTTTCCTTATAAATTTTACCAAAGAAAACTGGTCAATGCAACGAATGGATTCTTTTATTATTCAGGGCCGACGCACCAATCTTAGCCCAAATGTGGGAATGGATTCATGTGGAAGAAGATGAGAATTATGGGTAATAATTTAATTAGAAGTACCTTTATTTTATACATTATTTTTCAAGAAACCTGTTTATAAGAAACCTACGTGGAGAATCTTCAAAAATTAAGAAATTTTTAAAATTTTTATGAACGGTAAATCAAGTCTTTGTATACACGAGGTCAATGAACGGCAGATCAAATTTTTATATCTTTCGAACATTCCATTTAAAGCGGTTGGATGTTTTTATTTTTATTTTTGTTTTGATAATCGTATGTGTGATCTATAAAACA
The DNA here is from genome assembly GCA_031834005.1 of Dendronotus venustus. Lineage (NCBI taxonomy): Eukaryota > Metazoa > Mollusca > Gastropoda > Nudibranchia > Dendronotidae > Dendronotus > Dendronotus venustus. Next base: position 4,190 of record JAUEKX010046604.1, read on the forward strand.
GAATTATTAGCGAGAATGAAGCAAGCTCTACTCTCTTCAATTTAGGAATTTATATAAGAATCTTTTAGAACTAGACCATTCGCCAGGTTTCTTTAATTTTATCAATGATAATATTACCACTTGAGGGGTTACAATAATTTATCAACAGTGTATATCCCGCTCCGAAACCGGGATCACGTCTCACTCAACATTTACTCATTTAAACACTTTTTCTCATTTTGATTTCTTTTGATCTCATTTATTTTAATTTTATCTATGCCTTTTTTTTATCGTAGTCAGATATTAAGTGGGCCTAAATTTCGGAAAGGTCCAAGTTCCGTATCTACATGACTGATTCGCACTACTCCATTACGTAATTGTATAGTTACACGCAACTGTATTAACACGGAATACCGGTTCACCTTTCACGGAGTTCGTTTACGCAATTATATTATATGAAGTGGTAGGATAAGAAAGGTCTGTGCTAACCATATTCTTCCATTACACAATCTGTGCTTTACAAACCAAGTGAGCTATCCATCCCGTGAATGATTTTTCCACGGTTTTGTTTACATTTTGAAGTCTTCGCATCCTTCTGTTTTAGTTATGACGACAAAGGTGATTGTATCGGTAAAGCAAGATTTGACTGGCCGGTACCAAAGAAATTGAACTGGGATCTCGACAAGGAAGTATGTTGGCCCTATACCCGTATCCATCAATACGATAGAAAATAGAATGATAGAAAACCTTCAGTGTTGATAGTCCTTCTTTTGCTTAATAACACCTAAAGCCAGAAGGTCAAAATACCATTTCGTGCCATTTGTTACGACTCTCCTTTTCCTTGTGAATTTTAAAATATCCTTGATAGCTCTTTCCTATACATAGAGGATGTCTCACTTTTGTCAAGATTTTATTTTTCAAATAGTTTAAACTTTCATTGATTTGCGTTATGACATCAACGCCAAGTAAATTTTCTTTCTGAAAGACGTCGTTTCTTGAACTGCAACGTTGTGAAGATTTTTATACCGCTGAACTGAAGCTTGAACTTGTTATACTTCTGAGTGACTTCATAATATGGTATCAAAGCCAAGGAAAGAGTTAAGAAAGGAAAGACTATTCAATTCAAATTCATGTCCCTATCAGCAGCATCAAAGTTAATCTATTTTAAGGTTGAGAAATGAACAAGTTGTCCTGTATATATTTAGCCCAAAAAGTTTTTTAAGCGTATTATTTTGGGTGTAATTTCAACGTTTCTAAGTAAATAAAAATAAGAACTATAATTGCTTTATATTTCCCTTTTTTTTGTAGGTTTTGGATACCATCGAAGACGTACGAGGAAAAGTTGCGAAAGAAATCAAAGACATGGATATGTTTATCAAAATCTTCACCACATTTGGTAAGTGATACATGCTTAATTAAGGATATACACCACCCCTGAAACGAACATTTTATAAACAAATTTATTTTTTGATTTTCTGATCAAGGCAAACTGTTTAAGACAAACTGTTTAAGAGTACGATGAAAAAGAATTATATTATTAGCCCTCAGCCGAAGGGACTTATCATTCGAGATAGCAGGCTTTGTAAATATAAACTTATAAAAAGGCATTCATTAGAAATAGAATTTTGAGTGCTTTTAGAATATATATACATATTTTTAAAGGCAAAAAATTCAAAAGATATTAAGAAAGCAAAATTCACACCTCAGAGGGTGACAAGATCCTTAAGCTTATTTTTTATATAAGACAACTGAGATAACCAACTAATTTTTAGACGAGATTTTCATCCCCAGTATCATCCACAAACAGCATACGACGTTAAAACGACGTTATATGGACGCTGAAACGACGTCTTAATAACGTTATTTAACGTCGTTTGCTTGATGCCTAACAAAAATTCATCTTTAGGGTTTCGTGATTATTTTAACTGATATATTATAGAAATTAATGTTTGTCTTTTGATAAATATTATGAAAATTACGCTATGGAATAATATATCCTAATATGTCAAAAACTTAATTAATATTGCTTTGTTATTTATTGCGTTTTGAAAGATTTTTTAAAAAAACATTTTCATAAAATATTACAAAAAGGAATGCCTATTTCTACTTCGCACGAGTATGCACTATATAATATTAAACAATAAATAAATATAAACTACAAAAGGATTTGAACGAAAAAGAAAATTTTTTCTTTAACTATATATATACTAGGTATTATTAATAATAATATGAAATATTTCCTAAAATGGCAATTCGAATGGAATCGTCTGTTCTTCAATGATCAGAATGCAATCAAACTGTCTCCTGCTGTGCTATTCACATTGAATGTGAAAAGAAAAATTTGCTTGTCCATTCGTTAATAATTTAAAGTAAACTTGATTTCGTATATTCACCCAATTCTAATTTTACATACGAGAAAAAACCACTTTTAACAGTGCGGTTTTTCAAACCTTTTTTATTTGTGTAAAATTTCTATTCTTAGTTAGCTGAACTATTCCCTTCATTTTTCATGATTTTCATGTCAAGCTTTCGTTCACCTTCATTAGGGGTTTCTACAGATGGAAAATATTTCTTATTCACCATGAGTTTCTCAACTCAAGACAGTAATCAAATTTCGTGTTCTCCAATCGTTTCGCTTGTCACTCTAAAAAGAAGATGTATTCAACCCAAACCATATTTATCCACTAAAAGATTGTGAGCGTAACAAGTCAGTACAGCTTTCAATCCTTGCCGCTCGAATCCGTTCGTTTCGCAAACTGCATTCCGGCGGGGCCTCTTACGATATTCTTGCAAAAGCTCGTTGCCCTCTGCTAGGCTCACGCTTGTTTTAGCGTCTACAACGTCGTACTCTGTGCAAACTATAATTGGAGAATCCTCTTCTTCTTTTCTTTCTACCTTTTCTTCTTCTACTTCCAGGAAATTTGTTGACCTGAGCAGGAAATCCCACCCTGCGTGCCAGTGTGGATCATACAGGTCACATACTGCATTTCGGCGCGGCCGCCTGCGGTACTCGCGTAGTAGTTCATAATCTTCGGTTTGGCCTATACTCTTTGTACCATCCACTGTGTCGTCTATATCATGCTCACTATTAACAATCATACTAAGCAAATCTTCCTCCATTTCGAGACAGTTTGTTGAAGTGGTGATATCGCATAGCGATTCACACATACAGGAAGTTTCTGATGACTTTCTTCTCCTCGTTTTCTTAAAAATCCTTCTCCATAATCGGCCGTAGAATTTCCGGTTTTTTCTCATCATTTGATAATTGCTTTTGCTGTTGCACTCGTTACAAGTGTTGTTTTTTATGTTGTTATTGTCATTTTGATCATCTAACTCCTCCTCTTCAATGATGGTGTGAAGACTGGATACTCTTCGTTTCTTTGGGCTGGGCAACACAGTGATGTCCTGTGCTTTCTTCCTCAACTTTTTGTTCTCCCTCTTCTTCTCTTTCTCTCGCTTCTTGTTCTGTTTCTTCGCGGCGGCTGTTGCTGCTGCATTGCGTTGGATGTCGCTGTCGTTACTCTCCTCTGATTTGATGATGAACTCTACCGTCTCCTTGCTTTGTCGTCTTTTCATGGTTTGTTGTTGCATTTCTTTTCTTTTCTTTTTTGGTTTGTATGTTGTTCAGTTCATTGTCGGTAAGGAATGATTCTTGCTTTACTTTACTTTTAACTACAACAACATGCAGTAGCTGCACACCACTTACTGTTTTTTTTGTTTTTTTTTGTTCAGATGGTATGCATAAATAAATGAAGACTGGCTTCGTTATGTCTCTCTATATATGTATAAATGTAACTTTGGTTCTTTTTCTGTATCTATTTTTCTTTTGCTTCACATCTCTATGGATGAATTATGTATGGAAAACTGACACGAATTATCAAAATGAGCATGAAAATAAGTTGAATACGATAAAATATTTATCACCTTTACTTTTTTAATTCAAAATTTGTTTCTTTCTTCTCTTCTTCTTTTTATTTTTATTTTGTCCCTACTTTCCCATTTATCCCTAAATCCGTTTGGTGTGGCCATCATCCATCCCAACAACAAAGAAAGAGTGTTCTTTGTCACGTTTAGTAATATATGTTTTTATAACAACCAACAACAATCTATAAGAAATCATTGAGTTTTACCAATAATATGAAGGAATAGGTAATGCCTGTGAGCTTTAAAAATTGCTTACATTCTAATTTTATCACGAGCTTACTCAACTACTTTTATACCGTTGTATATTGGAATACATTTCTCAGATGAATTATTAGGAATTATCTTTCACTGAACTTTGATCGCGCATACCACGTCATGTTTTGTGATTTTGTGACGTCATTGTACATGAATTGTGACGTGTTTTTTTTTTCTTTTTTCATTTCATTCTGTTCTTATTTTCTTCTTAATTAAACTTACTTCAATGTTGAATACATAACCTATTAAACATTTGAAGTTTAGAGAAGGAAAAAGAAGAGAAAAAAGGCCCATAGCGGTGAAAGCCCTTAGGGGGTATCTATGTTTGTGGTCACGAAATTACTCACAATTTGTTTAACCCCCTGCTGTTTGTTATAAAACCTTTTACCTTTTGTTGTCATTAAAATTAGGAAATGAATCATGCTGGTAGTGCAAGAATATAATTTGTATACTTTTGAAATTCTTGCCTCCAAATATACAGGAAAAAACCCTTTTATTAGCTCGCCTGTTACGGTATTCAACTTGCAATATATATATATATATATTTTCATAATCCGTGCAGTAAATGTTACTGAGAGTAAAAGTAGTGGTCCATTTAGTAATCCAATATCTTGGTCTAATGCTAAAAAGAGAAAGCCTCCCTCGCTATTTGACTAATACTGACATGCTACACCTTGTTCATTATTTTACAATTAAAAGCTTCGTAACATCCTTCTTTGTTTTTTTTATTTCAATTAAAGGGAAGGGTGACATCAAGAAAATGAAAGTCAGGTAAGAATTTTGTAAGGTGAACAACTAGTTAGCCTTCTATAGTAAAACCAAGCTATCTTTTTAATCAAAAAGCCACTTTTTTATATGACTAGGCCATAGTTGCAATTTGACCAATCTACAAAGTACAAAATCACATTTCAATTGTTGTGACTAACGAATGATGATATTTTTCGTTTCTGGTACGTTTAGCATAAATGTTTGACCTTTTCCAAATTTAACTAAATGTTTTATTGATAATTGTTTTCAAATAAGGGGATGTCCATCTTTTTTTCTAGTATTTTATCAAATAGTACAACTATTTTTAATCTCTTCTTTGTTTTATAGCCCTGACGCTTTCATACAAATGGCTTTCCAACTTGCTTACTACAAGGTATATTATTTTATTCTTTTTAGACAACAATACGTTTCTCATTTAGCCAGGTATCCAGTCTATGTCTCTGTTATTCCTGAAATATTTCTTATTAACCCTTTAAGTGCCGTTGTCGACTATAGCCGACATCTGGGATCAAAAATACCGTGTCTGCTTCCGGGAGCCGTAACCTTTGACCACTTCAAAATGAAGGTCGATGATTTGATGATCAAAAAGGGCCGGCACTTAAAGGATTAAAATGATGTCTTGTTAGATTTTACTTTTCTTGGTTATTTCATTCTTTAGAGTACAGGAAAGGTTTGTTTGACTTACGAATCAGCGATGACCAGACTTTTCAAGTGAGTAATTTTCGTAACCTTCTCACATACTGGTTAATTACACGTCTTTTATAAGAAACCTGGCAAAGGGCCTATATCTAAAAGTACTCATATACACAAAAACATGATTTGCCGTTCATATAATTTTCTGTGATTGAAGGTTTCAAAAAAGTATTTTATTTTAGTAATAGTCATAAATACGGTGGCCCACAAGTGTCACGGCACAAAAACTGGGAAAATTCACCTCACAAAATCACAAAAATTTGGGTTACGTATGTTCCTGAAAAGTGGTCACGTGTTTTTAGCACTTTAGAGTGAAGGCCCTTTCTTTAAGTGTGGGAAGTTTTATTTATTTGTATTTTCTTTATAAACATGAGGCGACTCCAATATTATCCTGGAATTTACACCCCATTCATCGCTGTGGTTTTGTTTTACTTGCGATTTTCTAAAATACAAAATCTTGGTTTAATGGTTATTAAACTCACCCAATTTACCCATCATTCAAATTATGAAGCAAATATGAAGGAGACTACTAGAAACCTTTAATATTTCTTCCCATTGAATGATTAGAATATATTAAAAATAAAAATCAGTTCGAATTTTTGCCGTGGATTTTGTGCGGTAGCTTTACCCAGATTTTGGTGCCGTGAACTTTCTTAAAATTTGTGCCATCGATTTTGTGCAATAGTTTTGCCAGTTATAGTGCCGTGACAATTGTGGGCCACCGTACATAACAATATAGGAGTAAATGTTTCTTAATTTTTGAAGATTCTACATGTAGGTTTCTTATAAACAGGTTTTTTATATTTATAAAAAACGTGTAGCATTTGCTAAGCCTATATAGTTAGATTGGTTAGTAGAATAAAGCAGAATATAAAGTAGGATAGTGCATTTATAAAGAGCAGAATATATGCACCAACAGGAAAAAATCTGCCTTTTGTTAATTACGTTTTGTATTAGGAAAATCTTACTTCAATTGAATAAGAAGCAATTGCAGACATATATTTTTTGTTAGTTTACCTCAATTCATCTATTCGTTGTAGGGAAGGACGAACTGAAACTGTACGATCCTGCTCCATCCCTTCCACCGAGTTCGTAAAAGCTGCTGCTGATCCGAACATTTCTGTAAGTTAAATAAATATGTACTGTAATTATTCATTGTCATTGCAAAACATAAAAAGCCACTATCGATACAAATCACAAACCCTCTTAACCTGATATTTAGATTTTGTTTTTCTTAACCTGGTTCTTTGATATTTTGGATATGTCGTCTGAAGCAGATGCACAAATTTAATGATGAAAATTTAAGTAAACACAAGTTCAAGATCCCTGAAATAAAAACCCAGTTGTGTTGGGATTTGTTTACAAACCTTGTAAGATCCTTATTTTTCAGTTGACCTTCAGAACTACTTGTCAAACTAGAAAAACAGGTTGAAATCTCACTGATAACAATTCAATGAGCGAGAACTGACATCTTTGTTAAAGAGAAATTGAATTTTTCAACTATAAACCTGTAATGACACATTATTCATCTCTCCATAATATTTAACATCAAATAAAATCAACAACATCAAATGTATACCCTTGTATTGCCCATTATATAGTCAGTTAAGAAACTGTCCATTTGGAGTCGATAATACATCCTCTACTTTCGTAGACCGTAACTTTCGATCGCTTGAAAATAAATTTTCTTATCACTTAACCCTTTAACTGCCAATATTCAAATATTTGCCCATTTTGAGTATAAACCGTGTCTGCTTGTCGAAGACGTAACTTTTGACTACTTTAAACCAATGCCCATATGAAAGAGAATCAAATTTCCTATCGAATGCTATCAATCATGTTTAGATAAAACGCAAACTCCATTTGAAAATTTGACTTGCTACTGAAAATCCGGTCTTAAAAACTGCATTTTTTTTAAAAATGCTGGCACTTATGTTGTCAAGAATATTATCGTTACATAAAAATTACTATTAACCCTTTATCATAAATATTCGTTCCCGTTTTCCTTTTTAAAATTTCGTTTCGAAAATCACACTATACTGTTCATATGGTTAGGTTGATGTTAAACGTGATCTGATGAAGAAAGCTTGTGACTATCACATCGATACGTGTAGGAGAGCGATGACTGGTGAAGGCGTGGATCGTCACTTGTTTGCTCTCTATGTCGTCTCACAATACCTGAAACTGGACGTTCCTTTCCTCAAAACGGTATGATACGAACTCGTTATTATGAACCCAAAAAATCGTTCTCTTTTTATATTTTATATTTATACTTTTGTTTTTAGTTTACATTTAATTCTCTTTTTAGGCACTTTGGATGTGAATTTGTTTATTAACTCGACAAATAATAAAAGAAACAACTTTTTACAAAGAAAACAAAAAACAAATTTTTATTTTATATTTGTAATTGTTGTATTTCTAGGTACTAAGCGAACCTTGGGTGCTATCTACAAGCCAAGTTAGTACATATTTTATTATAAAGATGGTGTATTTTTGAGCTCAGCCTGGGAAAAACCTCTCTTAGTATTTCATTCTTCTTAATGCAAGATATACTTTCTTAACATAGAACATTTTTAAATATTACTAAATAAGTATAAACATAGAACCGACGTCTTATAATAATAATGTTGAATTTCACAAGAAAATATAATTTATTTTTATATAGTCCCAATTTTTCTAAGCTTTACATACTTACTAAGCATACTTACAAAGCAGTGTAGCTATTAATTGCTGTGTTTTTCTTTCTTTCTAGACGGCAGTCAATCAAACGATGAGATTAAATTTAGAAAAGTATCCAAACAGAACCTGCGCTGGTGGCGGCTTTGGGCCAGTACGTGATCTCCTTACTTCTTCTATTCGAATTTAACATAAGTAAACTTCTCATTCGTTGACTTGGTGCTATAACCAGCACTCGATGTTACAACGACATTGTTTGGACGTTGTCGCGACTTCAAAACGTCGAAATGATGTCGTAATAACGTTGTTTTAATGTCGTTTGCTTGCTGGTATGGTAATAGTAGGCTTTAGTGTTAATTTATACGAATGCTGATGACGTGTTGTTTTTTATTAGAAACTGTTCTATAATAAATTCTATGCACAGTTTTGGTCAACATCTAAGAAACTCTTAACATTTGGAGGCCGAAACGAAAGCTTAGACAGATAAGAACTTTTTTCAGAAAAAAAAACCTATTAATAGAATGGTATATAGAGCTTAAAATGATTAAAACAGTTACAAGGTTAATTTAAGAGTTTCAGAAAGGAATAAATACTTTTGAGCCACAAAATTACAAATTTATTTTAAGAAACTTTGAGGCTTAGCCTAATACTTGAAGTTCTTATTAATTAAAAAATGTTTAGTTATACTCAACTTGAGTGAGTAGCAGCATGGAATGGTTTATGGAATAGAGCCTATTATAGAAAAATAATTACTTGAATGACTTGGCAATAAGGAAATGCTGCCTTATACCTCTCCTTTCTTTCTCGGGCTTATTAATTTCTCATCTGATTGCCTAATAAAATTAGCCTCTCTACATGATGTAAATACCACCATAGGTTGCAGAGAAAGGGTATGGTTTGTCATATATCATTACTGGTGAAAATCTCATTTCCATTCACATCTCCTGCAAAAACACTTGTCCCACTACTGTAAGTATCGTACTGTTTACTTAGCCTACTTTATGGGATTCAATTGCCAACGTATTTCCTGGGTTCGGTTGAAAATTGATTTTTTATTGCATGATGCATGATATTAAATTATACTCATTTCAATAGATCCGTTATAGCCTTTGTATACAATAAAAGCACTGTTGTTGTTGTTTTCAAATATTGGTATTTCCTGATTTTTTTAAACCCCCAAAATACCTTAGGGGCGCTAATTTTCACGATTTCGTTAACCCTTTAAGTGCCGTTGTTCACTATAGTGACCATCTGGGATAAAAAATACCGCGTCTGCTTCTGGGAGCCGT
>JAUEKX010047159.1:0-13757 GCA_031834005.1 Dendronotus venustus
TAGTTTCTGAAAAGGTAAACAGCTCGAAAAGTAGGTCTTGCGACTTATGCGCGGTTATCCTAGACCACCACACATATATTGCTTTACCCACCCACCTATAAATTGATTTGGTAAATGATTATTGGTAAAAGTGTCATTACAAAGACTTCATAATGTGCTTGAAGCAGTCCAGTTTGTTCGCCTACTTTTGGGTATACATTTTTATTGCATTTTTAATCCTATTTCCCCAATTTAATCATTGTTATTCGGTACGAGAGGTAAATTAATCAAAAAAGAAATATTACACACTGTTCTTTCCCTTCCAGTCTCGACTGACAGACCTGGAGTCGTTGATGTCCAGCAGTAATGGTGGCAGCCTTGTGGAGGTCAGGCTGAGGAGAGACCTGGACGGACTGGCCAAGGAGAAGGCGTTGCTTCTGGAGGACGTTGAGGTATGGTTAGGATGTAACTTTATTCATCCCTTTGGCCGAAATACATAGTTCACAACTGTGTACATACAATTAAAACAAGAGCCACCTATATCAAAGACAGTACATGGGTAACAACACTAACTAATGATATTGTCTTTGTCCCAAAAAAAATTATACTTTTAAGTTTGTTTAAAAGATGGGATTATAATCTTGTCAGGTGGAAATTATGTTTCCTCTGAATTTGTAGCCTTTTGATTTGATGAAATAATTCAATAACTCATTACCAAAATTCTATTTCCTTCCCCTCCTGCCAGGACTACAAGAAGCGACTAGAGGAAGTCGGAACGAGTGAAGCCAGACTGACGGAGATCAACACGGAGCTGAGTGCCCAGATTGCCCAAATGGTGGCGGACTTTGATGCCGACAAAGGTACAGCCCTGGATCGCTGCCAGCGAACGTTGGAAGAGGTCCACTCGATGACCATAGAGAACCTACGGACGGAGCTGGAGAGTAGGCTGGCCTCGGAGAAGGCTATGCTGTCCGAATGTCATAAGACGGAAATGGACAGACTGCAGTAAGTGTGTTTCCCTTTTTAAGTAGCAATTGTCAATCTTCATTCCTTTTTGGTAATAACTGTTTTCTATCTTTTTCTCTCTATCAAGTTGTGTTTTATTTCATGATTGGATATTTTCCAATTGTGGTTTTTTTTTTCAAGTCTTTTCTTATATGTTTATGGCATTTGAAATGTTACACTTTCTCTTAACTTGATTCTCTAGAAATTTCTGAGTTTGTTAATTCTTGATTTTGCTTGATGGTTTTAACCTAGAGGTCAGCGGAGTTGTGCCCTGGAAGAAGCCCACACTGTCAAGGCCCTATATATCCAGACGTGTAACGAGATGAAGAAACAGGAGGAAGATACAAGGTCACTCATCAGGCAGGAAGTAGAAGAGGAGCTGACCGCGGTAAGAATCCACAATATCTGTAACATTGTCTAATTTGATTATTTTTCTTTAGTTGCTTTATTTTAGTTTTCTTTCTGAATAGTTTGTATGTTGATAAACTACTATATCTAATGAGTTTGCTTGTGTGTGTATCTTTTCATTGTTTGCAATGAGGTTGATGTTTTTTTATGAGAAAAGTTCATTTATTTTATTGCCATTAAAGTGAAAATAAAATTATTTGAAAATGTTATTAGAAGGAAGTTAACAAGGTGGGAGAAATAGAGAAAAATGAATTCAAGCATAGTTTAAGAAAAATATATTTGTAATGTTAATTAAATTGTTAAATGTGAAATGATCCCTGTCAACATCTCACTGACAATCAGGTATGGAAGAGTAAAGAAGATGCCAAGGAAACTGTCCTGGTCCAGGAAGAACGGAACAAGAGGGACATTCTGGAGGCCAATTTCCAGAAAGGTAGGCTGTTGTAGGCCAATACACAGAAGGGGTGGGGTGGTCAGCCAAAGACCTTTTTGTTTGGTGACTCAAACATTGACATTTGTTTTTACAATCCAGTGACTGTTTGGGCTTAAGGTTGAGTAAAAAGTATATTGAAAAATGTTTTCTCTTTTAATACTCACAGTTCTTCTTTCGTTGTATTCTGCTTTTTTTTTTATATAACCTTGTTGTAGACTAAAAAACTTACTTTGGCAAGTAATGACTACTCCAAAAGTGATGAGTTTGTGAAAATTCTTTTTTGCTTTCATACATTTTATTAAGATTTAAAGATACCTATGATCTCTGACATCTTTGTGTTTTTCTCTTTTCTCACTGTTTCTATTTTAGAAAAAGAAAACTGGGAAGAGAAAGCAGAGATGTTTGCAAAAGAAATAAAAGCTTCTAACGATGTTATTGCTGAACTGAAATCTAGTCATGAGAAAGATGTCGCAGTCTCTGAACAGAAATTGGGTCATGACAAAGATGTCGCAATTGCTGAACTGAAATCTAGTCATGAGAAAGATGTCGCAGGTCTTCAAGAGACGCTCTCCAGTCTGAAATCTCACCACGAGGATGAGGTGAAAGCATGGGAGGACAAACTAAGCAGTGTGATGTCTTGTCACCAGACTGATATGAAGAAGATGCAAGAAGAACTTGCGAGAAATGACCAAGTTGAAAGCGAGTGGAAGAACAAATATGATCAACTTGACAAGCAGTACAGACAGGAGAAAGAAGAACTTGCAAATGTGATAGAACAAAACCATTTGAAATATGAAGGAGATTCTTCTCAGTCTAGTAAGGAGCCAAGGAATGACACTGGGGTTTTGTCAGGGGATGTGGAGGAGGTTTGTGTACAGACTGACACACAAATGGTGGAAGGAGCGTGTGACAAGACTGGAGATTCTCTCAGTACAAAACTGGCCCAGATAGAGTCAGATCTTCAAAGGACTAAACAAGAACATGCGTCTTTTGTAGAGAAGTTGAAATTAGAACACAAGAAGGAGAATGAGAGAGCTGCAAGGAGTAGAGAGGAAAAATTCCAAGTTGAATTGAGATACTTCTTGAAAGAAAGAGAGGATAAGTCGAAAGCCAAACAGGATCAAGCTGTAAAGAAACGGGAAGAACATTTCAAAGTTGCATTAGAAAAATGGCTGGAAAAGAACGACTCAAAACTTAAAATTGACGTGGAACAGCTGAAAAAGGAATTGAATTTGACAGCATCTTCTAGAGTAGATGTAAGTGAAACTGAAACAGAAAATATAGAAGAAAAAATGCTGAAAGAAACGATTGAAAAGCTGGAGCGACAGAAAGCTGAGATGGAGAGAAAGATAACGGAATTGGAACAGGAGAAAAAAGAGGAAATTCTCCGTTTGGTAGAAACGCATGCTAAGGAAGAAAAAGCTGTGATAGAGAAGTACACAAATGAATTCGAGGTTTTATCTCAAAGGCATAAGGAAGAGTGCGAAGGGTTGAGGCGTAGACTGAAAGAGTTGGAGAAGGCTGAGAAACCTGACACCCAGGGGGATAGCGAAGGGATGGAGGAGATAGTGAACATCAAGGTACAGGAGGGAAGGGTGAGGTGGTTCAAGGAGGCTCAGGATTATATCCAAAGCGAAATTGATGCAGGGTTGAAGGGAAAACTCTCCGCTGACGACAACGATGCTACCACGAAGGACTCGAGGAAGGAAGACGTGGAGGATGAAATAAAGGCCAGAGTCGAGGAGAAACTTGGGCAAGAAATAGAAAAACTTAAAGTGGAAGAAGCAGAGAAAGAAAGAAACAATGAAAAGATGATTAAAACAAGAGTGAAACAAAAACTATCGGTTGAGATTGAAAACTTGAAAACCAAATTCCTCTCTGAGCTTGAGACGAGAGTCAACAAGGAGAAGGCACAGCTGGAAGAGGACGTGAAAAGATGGAAGGAAGAAATGAAGAGGAAAATAGACGAGGACAAACAGCTGTTTGTGTCACAGATGAGTCAGGAAATGGAGGAGAAAATATCAGAGGAGAATAAACGAGTGGAAGAGGCGATGATGCGAGGCAGAGAGGAAGACATGAAGCAGATGAGGGCGGAGATGGAGGAAGAAATGAGGAAGAGGCTGGAAAAGGAGAAGAGAGATTGGCATAAGGAGTTGAAGGGTGAAGAAAGCCTGAAGAATGACCAGATGGCCTTGAGGGAAAGACTACACATGGCAGAGGAGGCTTGTGCTAAGGTAGGATATAGTGCTGGTACCAGACATTCTTTATTTCTTTTCCTTTTTTAAAAGAAATAATTTGGATTTTTGTTTTATAATGAAATGTAATTATACAAAGAATTACGTAATGATTCGTATACTAAAACTTCATTGCATTCTCTCGTTTGGCTGTTGTTTAGTCACTTTATAATATAAAACGAATCCATTGATAATTCCTTTTCAGGCTCTCCGAGAGAAAGACCAGACGGTTGAGGTGGTGAAGAGAAGGGAGGCCATCTTTAAAGAAGACAAACAAAAGATGATGACTGGGTTAAAGCAATTCCGTCAAGAATTCAACAGTCTCAAGGAGGAACACATACTCTTGGAGAAACAGTATGCTGACATGGACAAACGCTATAAGGAGGATATGAAAGAAGCAAAGAAAATGAAAGAACAGGTAAAACTTTTTTTCTAATTGAAAAGAGTTAGTTTTGCTCTCACAAACAAAGACACAAATTAATATTTTCATCATTGTGTGGAAGACATTCAAATCAAGCGTTATTTTTCACTTCAAATTTGTGTGGCATTATATACTGCATTCTCTATTTTGTGTTTAAGAAAGGTATGTTTTTATTGTCAATGTTCTATTTCTTTTATCAATATCTCAATCTCTCTTTCTTGTGGCTGTTTTTTTTTGTTTTTTTTCAATCTCTTTTTTACTGTCTATGTTTTGAAGGCTCTGGAGGAATTGCAGACCAGAGCCAGCAGAGAGAAGGAGGAATTGCTCTCTGACTACCATAAGGAGATTGCTGCAATGAAGGAGGACTTTTCGAATGAGATGGACCGAGTGACGACTGAGGCTGAGGTGGACCGGGCTGCCCTCCTCATGGAAGTACGCAGCCACACGGAGAGGGCCCTCACACTCTCACCCCTGCAGGTACATAATAGCATAGAGAGCAGGCGCTTGTCAATATTCAGCCAATTGTCATTTCAGATTTTTTTACTATCCAAGTTTTTGTTTCCATTATGATTTTTCAAAACAGGATATAGATACACTAACACTTATATAAACAGTTCAGTTGCTAATGGAATAATGATGTTGTATAACGTGAAAAAAAACACCCTTTTCTTTTTTTTTCATAGTTTAGATACAAGATTCATTTTTCAAATATGTTTGTACCAATTATGGATTATTCTATATTTCAATCAGGAGCCGGATGCTGAAACAACGACTCTTTTCGAACTGCGGGATCATTATCTGGAAACAGTGGCCAAAATAAAAGGTTAGTTCCCAACTTATTCATCAACTACTTCTATATTTCTAAGAAAAGAATAAGCTTCGAGCTGTTATGGAAATGGGATTGGAATTATAAATTTCATTATCATTATCAACTTGTTTGATGTTCCATTGCCAGAATTAGGTTTTATCAACTGTTATAGTTGTTATCATCACTATTTTCATCATCATTTCAGTTTTGCACAACTTTTATTGTCGTCATTTTCATCATCATCAACATTACGGTTTATAGTATCATTATCATCGCTGTCAGCATTATTATTAACATTATCATCATTAATTACCATCCTCCATCCATGTTCACCTTGTTCTTCTACCTCCACCAGAGGACGTGATGGGCCATGTCCAGGCCGCCAACAGCCGTGCCGCGTCCACCATGAAGACGGAGATGAGGAAGCAGCGACGCAGACTGGTGCAGGTCTTCAGGGACCGCTGTAAGGTGGCAGTACACTCCATCCTCACTGGGTAAGGCACAGAGGGTCTTGTGTGTGGGTGGGTGGGGCAGGTCTTCAGGGACCGCTGTAAGGTGGCTGTACACTCCATCCTCACTGGGTAAGGCACAGAGGGTCTTGTGTGTGTGTGGGTGGGGCAGGTCTTCAGGGACCGCTGTAAGGTGGCTGTACACTCCATCCTCACTGGGTAAGGACACACTCCTGTGTGTGTGGGTGTGTCACTGACACAGAATGTTTTTTTTAGTTTATTGTTGGGTTAAATTTACTTTTGTTGATGGCTGGAGGAACACAGTGGTTTTCTAT
Source organism: Dendronotus venustus (assembly GCA_031834005.1). NCBI lineage: Eukaryota > Metazoa > Mollusca > Gastropoda > Nudibranchia > Dendronotidae > Dendronotus > Dendronotus venustus. The sequence goes on from JAUEKX010047159.1 coordinate 6,073, forward strand.
TGACGATGTCTAAAATTATAAAATGTAATTGATATATTAATAGTATATCATTATCATGTGCTTATATTATACCTTCACAACTTTGTTACTCTCTATGAAGAATGAGTTCATTATGATAGAGAGAGAGAGAGAGAGAGAGAGAGAGAGTACCTAAGGACCGATTCATGAGGTAAAGCTTTTAACAGTGATTAAGATACGCTTATGTGTGTTTGGATAATTCTATCATCTTAGAATGCCAGGCTTCATTTTCTACTTCTCAAATTTTTTGTGACAAATGATTTGGAAAATTAAATACGCATAATTTGCTCTGTTGACTCATTATATTTTTTGTTTTTTCCATTCCCAGACAAGTTACTGGCAGTGTCTTCAACTCCCTTGATCATGCTGTCGATGCGATTGCTGAAGCCATGGTCACTTCGTCCAAATCCACGAAGTCCACCTCTTCCCCATCCACACCACGCTCGGACCCCAACGCTCTTCTCAGTACAAACCAGGACAATGCTGACGAAGCAAAGATAAAGAGGAGGCCTCAAAATGTACCCAATCACGAACACAGGGGAGATAGTAACACTAACACAACAAATTATGAGAATATCACTCTGAGGGAAGTTTCGAAATCAAAACAGTCGGCACATTCTTACGGGACAAGACTAGATGAACAAGAGCAATTCAAACCTCACAAAAACCATCCCCAACTCTCCAAGGTGGATCTCTATGATAGCGAGGCTGCTGGCAGCTCTCCGCAAACCTCAGCCAAAAGCAGCCCTGCCTCGGTCGCCCCTCGGAGTAGGTCTGTCATCCACGGGTCGTATAAATCAATTACTGAATCTCACGTCCCTTCCTTGGATTTGACGCCATTCCAGACGGCTCAACAAACCAAGCATTCCACCCCTGCCTCCGATGGTCAGAAGTACAAAAGCCATTACACCACCAAGGCTTACTCCGGCCAATCAAAGCGAAGACCTCTTTCCGCAGAGTCAGCTTTGGTGTCTCGGTCCCAACAAATGGGTGCGGACAGCAGGCAGGGGTCAAAGCCGACTAAAGCGTATTCCCATACTCGGGATCGATTGGATGATAAAAGTCAGTTGGAAAAAACAGATGAATCACTAACATCGCCCAGAGAGAGGATGAAAATGATTGAAGCGAGAGTCCGCCTGGCGAATTGGGCTGCGAGTGGAGAAATGCCGTGGAAGTCTAGGTCTTCCAAAGCAGGCTCAGGGACCATGACGAATCCAGAACAAGAGAATGAAGTCAGTTCCACTTGTCAGCAAGACTTCTCAGACGGCAAGTATTACAGCCTTGAGAGAGTGGGAAGGAATGACGATAATGAAGCCGATGTGGATGAAAATGTATTTGTCAGGCCAGGCAAGGAAGCAGAAATGTTTTTGAAGGCACAGAAATCTGTGAAGAGAAGAAATGATGGTTTAATCACTCCGAGCAAAAAAGAAAGGGAAGAAAGCTTATGGAAGAGTCACGAGAAAAGAATACAATCGCACAAATCTGTAACCCGAGGGATTGATGAGAACAGGCCTGGGGACCGCGATGGCTATTTGACAGATGAGTCGAGTCTTTCGAATGAATCTCACTCCACGAGTTTTGTTACTCTTGAACCAGATCCGGGCCCCGGAACACGGATCGGCTATCAAAGCTCCAAAGAACAACCCTGGTCAACATTTACATCGGATTACGATAGGATTAAAGCGGCTGTTTTCGACCGGTCTGAGAAAGGCCATTCCAAAGTGGATGCAGTAGTGCCGTCCTCGGATGATGACGGCATCTCTGTGGATTCGGATGATGGTCCACAGTACCATCTTCTGCCGACGTCCACCCCTGCCAAATACGATTCCTATCAAAAGGATGGAAAAAGATCTCAAATGAGGACGGTGAATTCTGAACCTGTTAGGAAAGTTACAAACTCAAAGTTATCTTCTATGGATGCGAGGAATGGGGAGAGAAGTTCTGAAAGCGAACCTGAAGAATGGAAAACAATTGAAGCGTTTTCCAGTTACCCTCGGTATCAGGATTCAACCGCTTCTAAACAAAAATCGTCTCACAAGTCAAAAGACATTGCCAAGTCTATAGATTTTGAAATTGCAGACATTTCGGAAATAACTCAGGCTTCAGATGATCGCCGAGACGGTGGTGGTGGTCGTGGAATGTGGAAGTACAGAAGCCTGGATGATCTTCTACCCCATCAAGCCAAAAGGCTGCCAGGGAGAGATGGGGCTGGTTTGGGTAAAGTCGATGAGAGACAGCAGGCTGACTACAGAAATCACATAGTCGATGACCTGATCAGCAGAGGCAACGACACAAGACCGTCAAGTCAGCAGAGAAAAGCTCCTGTCCAAGCGATGGACTCTGATTTCTGGACGCGTCAAAGTCTGGAGGAGGAGAAAGAAGAGAATAAAAACAAACGGGTCGATCAACGCAGGTTAGCCAGTTTGGAACAACGGGACAAATTTTCCACACACGTCCAACCTCACAAACACAAGTCTCCTTCCTCCGGGCACAGTAACCATTACACAACCTCCGAGGATTACCGTGATCCCAGGATTCTCTTGAGAAAGAAACCTTCCGACGCGCCATCGGTATGGAGTAGTAACCGACAGGGCAGGAATCCCGTCAACCCGCCAGCGTCGTCATCCTCCCCTCCATCGTACACAAAGGAAACGAGAAGCAGGACTTCCCCGCTGTTAAACTCCAAACCTCAGCAGCCTCTTCATCATCCTCCCCACCAGAGGTCACCCTACTCTCCATTTGACGCACACGTCGAGGACTTGAGGAAGAGTCTGGAGACGATGGAGAAGAGACCGTTTTCGACCACGCCGGCCGGTGAGACGAAATCCAAGATGAAGCGGTCCGTGTCCGAGCAGTCCCTGCACACAATCTGCTGGGACAACGACCTCCAGGACATCGATGACCTTGTCACCGCCTACACGACTGGAGGGGGACAGAAGCCCTCCCACTTTGATCTTCACAACTTTGGAAACGAAGACAGATTCTAGACGGGTTTTTTGTTATAGATATACGTTTATATTTTCTCCACAAACACTGCCAAAGAGGTTTTGATAAGATACATCTCTTAAAGGAATGACAGCTTTAGAATTCTTATTCATTGGAGTCATCGTTCATCATCCACCTTTGTAAAAAATAGTAATAATCATTATCAATATCATCATCATCATTATCAATGTCATCATCATTTGACAAAGAACAAACACTAGAGTAATTCTGGTCATGTATTGTTACACTAGCACTTACTTTGATCATCACCGCTATTTTTATATTTACTTTAATGTTTTGAAATTAAATTAATTTTGTTCATTATGAATAACATTTTGAATTGTATGATATTACTAAATAGTCGCTCATGAATAATGTTAACTTATGTATATTGTGTCATACTTCTTGTATTTAATCTATTGTTGTTACACTGTATTTCCTTTGAATAGAAAGATCAAAGATCTGATAAACATTCCGTCCAATGGTTTTTTGCAGAGGGAAAGATATTGTTGAATACAGTTTTTAAAAGGAAACTATGTAGTAGGTGCTCAATGCTTTTAGGTTAATTGAATGATAACTTCATGCCTTTCTGTGAGGTAAAAAGTCAGAATAACTAAGTTTTGATATGTTATCAAGAAATGTTTTTAATTTGAAACACTAGACACTAGTTACATCAATAAATTGAAGGCTATAATTGAATTTTGAAGAGGTTGAAAATAGTTGAGTTTAGTTTTTAGTGTAATAGTAATATGAGTTTAATTTTGTAATATCATGGATGTTATCATGTTGAATTTACTTTTTTTTAACTAGTGGTTCTTGACATGGTTTATACATAAGAAACAAAGTTTAGTATTAGTAATCTTATAGGATTTATTCTTAAAATTTATATTTTATACTTTTATCCTTCAAGTTGTTTGGTTACTCATCCCGGTGCAAGATCTTTGCTTGTTTGATTTTATTTCATTGTTGTCTTTTTAAGGGGATTCAAGATAGATCAGGAAATAGTCTTTGTATAATGCTATTGATGCACAATCGTCCTTTTAGAATATTTAATCTAATGTCGGAACTTCTACGCATTTAGATTGTTCTTAACAGCTTGAATGAATGACATGTATACTTTTATGATATAATGACATGTTTGTTGCTCTCAAAACAAAATAAAATTTAACAACTTCTCCATGTATAAACTTTGTTGGTTTTTATTTTAGTTCTTGGATATTACTTTGGAAATTTATTCAGCATTTGATCATGATACATAATTTTCTAACTCGCCAAGACTGTCATAATCGTAATAAGACAGCAAAGTGTGGTGGCAGATATACAGCTGATATGATTTGAGACAGAGAAATCCTAGGTTCGAAACCTGGATTGCGCTGAGTTCTTGGGAAAGACTCTTTACACAATATCTTCCTCACTCCACTCGGGTGTGAATAAGTGCCCAATTATAGGCAACGAACGGTCTTGTCAGTGTCGTAGTACAAGCACCTAGCTTGCTGTACTGGAAGAGATGGAATGGACTCTGGCTTGTTGAGGATCGAATACAATGAGGTTTTGACAAACACTTAAGGAGCATGGTGAAGAATAATATGCACTGTTTATAAGCTGACATCATTTTATGAAAACAGGATGAATGACTGAAAAACTGACCCTTATCACCTTCTTTACTTTAGCTAGACCGTTTTCTTGTTAAGTTGAGATTTAAATAACTCCTCACTACTGGGATTAGATTGTAGTGTTTGTAATGATGGGATAAGATGACTTGATCAAAGGGGGCAATATTCAGTCAGTCAGAAACCATCTGCGATAAAATTAATACAATAATAGTAGTAGTCCTTTGAAATAGAAATTTGTCATTTCTTGAAAGTGCAACTCTTGGTCAGTGAAGTCTACAAGCTTACTACACTCTGGTCATTGTCCATATCATACAGATTACTTTTACTTTTACCTAGCTGACGTCATCACGTGTCATCAGTGATGAAATGGTTTCAAAATGTTCTCGTTACATTTTTAAAGGGTTGTAACATGAAACAACGAAAGAAGATATTTTGCTATATAATAATAACCAGCCACTACAATTTATATAAAAATGTTTCATCTACAACTTCTTAGTGTTCGTCATATTATGCTGTATTCGTTCTGGACAGTGTGAGTGTGAGAACACTCTTCTGAACATTCCGAGGCTGAGCAATGTTTTGAAACATTTTACAGACCTCAAAGCTGATGGAAGGATTATCAAGAGCAGCTGCAAACTAGATTACTGAATAAAAATTAACGTGCAAGACTTCTGTAATAAGAAAATGAAAAATAACAAAATGACGTTAAATTTTACAATAAATATTTATTTGATCACAGCATAAGTGAGAAATTCATTAAAACAAAATTGGAATAAACATCTTTACAATTTACAGCTTTTTGGGTGTGACATCCAAACTTGATTGTTCCACACATACATCCACCAGTATAACAATAGCAGTAGCAGTGAGAAAGATCTAATACAGGGTGTAGAAATAAAATGGTTAGAGTAGAGGTATTCTATCAATTCTATCAAACCCCTGTTGGACATTGTATTCATTCATTGCAATATGTCACGAATTTACATTCTTATAACCATAGGCATATGCAATATGCAAACAATCTTACATGAGACATAGTAATAAAGCAAAACAAATTTATTTCCAATCTGTAAACGATACCGAGTTGATAGATATCACTACTTTATTTGTACTTCAAAATGCTGAGAAATACAAAGGAACAGAAATATTGCTTCTGAATAATTTGGTTCAGTTGTATTGATTGATGACACTATTGACCCTTCTTTATTTCTATTGGTTTGTTTCCAGACTCTTTCAGTATTAGTCTGAGTCTGAGTTTTCTAAGTTATTTTTCAATGCTGAATAAAACTTCTGAAAGAGGATTGTCAAAACTCCAACCACACTTTGTGTTCTATACGTTTTTATGTTCAGTTCATGTTCATATTGAGCTGACAGCAGTCAAACGACGTGAAGCGGCAGACATGATTGGACTCTGGGCAAGCAACATGGCCGACTTCTCTTGAGTCGTTTCCAACTCCTTCCACCGGCTGGCTTCCAGCGCTTTCTGGAAACGAAAGATGGAAGAAATTAATAGTCAACTGCTACATACAAGAACTAAATAGTCTATTCTTCTTTTTATCACTACAGCAGAAAACAAGAAGTAAATTCATAGCATAACATTCTAACATAATGATAAAACTGTACTTCAACCTTTTAAATCTTTAAAACAATGATATTCCTTTCTATTGTCTACTTAATCAATTGGGTACAATAATCTTTATAAATCAAAAGTGTTAATGCAAAATGATTCGAAAAATAGACTCTGCAACTCAACAAGTCAACAAGGAAAGAAAGGAACCAACTGTTGAATGAAACATCAAACTATTCGTTAAATACAAAACAAAACATTTTGTTTAACTTATTCAATTCAAAACGGGTTGCTGTTTCAAATGCATATCTATACTCTTTACATCTTTGCTGCCTTTGAATGTGAACAGAGGAATACAATAAAACTTTAATTATAACGTTCATAAAATGTTCAGAAAGAAACATTTTTGAAAACAGGATTAACCAAAGGAAAATTATAACTACAATCTTTTCCTCTAGAATCAGCAAAAAAGCAAAGAAATAAACAAATGAAAACTAAAACTTTGTTAATGTGGAATGGAAAGCAATCCACAACAATGGAACCACAGAGAAAGACCCTTTGCAATTTGTCATTGTACCTCTTTATTCATTTTGACAGATAATGATTATCTACAAAAGATATGAAAACATACAAAGTTCACAGATATCATCATTTCAATTATTGATTTTATAAAAAGATAACATGCTCTCTTGGAACTGGTAACAAATCAATTGATATATATATGACGATTAACAAGTGAAAGAAATCCAATTGATTATAACTTTGTACTTAGCTGTTTGTGTAAATCTTTTTCAAATGATAGAAAAATAAAGCTCACTCCATACAACTCAATATGATATAATCATATGATTTCTTATTATACAAACTATTTAACATTGATGAAAGGAGATAGAGAGAGAGAGTAGAAGTTATAGTTATAATTGGTTTACTTGAAACTTGTTATTGGTGTTGCTATTCAATTTATAGTTGATATTCTCCCGACAACTAAAGTGAATAAAACCATTCTTCAATTGCAGTCTTCTCTCAGTAAGCTTTGCCATTCATTACTACGATATTTCTGTTTCAAAAGCCATGACTTCTTGCATGGGAATGGAGGAGAGCTCACCTTCTGGTTGATCAGTGTGTTGGTACGTCTGGCCGACACGTGAGATGGACGCAGCTGGCGTCGCTGTTGTTCTTGCATTCGAGCGTCTCGCTTTTCTTGGATCTTCTTCTCTAGCTCACTCAGGTTCTCATTTGTGTAACGGTGTGTCTCATTCTGAGTTTTCTTCTTCTCTTCGAGCCTGAAAGACATATCAATTTCAGAACCGCAGTCAGAATGTAATTGATAGTATTGCTTCGCTTTAAACCTTCATGATCATTCCTACAGTATATATTTGTAATGTCGGTAGCCTAGTGGTCAGTGTATCTGCCTGGGATCGAAAAGTCGAGGGTTCGAATCCGACCTGGCCCGACGTTGAGTCCTTGGAAAAGACTCTTTACACGATTTTTCTCATCCTATC
>JAUEKX010047270.1:0-13755 GCA_031834005.1 Dendronotus venustus
CCCCCCCCCCCCCCCCCCACCACTCCCCCTTTTTGTGTACGTTATAAGACACTTATCCTTAAAGAACTCACTGTGAATGTTTTTAACATCATGTGGTAGACTTCCATTGGTGTTGATGGTTGTTGTCGATAATGTTTCAATTTTTGATTGAATGATAATAATAAGTATAATGAATCAAAATCAAGTTCAAGCTTAAATCTAGATTTTAGAAATAAAAACCGACGCAAATTTTGCTACTCCCATCATTAAACATGTTTTTAAAAGTTATGTTTTCCTTTTCTACTGACTTACTGAGTACATTTTCCTTATCATATTTCTTCATTGTAGAGCTCTTTACTGATGTCTCTGATTGCCGAGTTACCCTTTGACATAGGCCAGATATCCATCAATGGTAAAGTCAGCTACTACAGTCAGATGCCGTGGATATTCGGAGGGATCGTTCGCGACAACATCCTGTTTGGCAAAGAGTACAACGCCACTCAGTACCAGACGGTCGTCGATGCGTGCGGATTGGCGAGGGACTTTGAACTCTTGCCCAACGGAGACATGACCTTTGTAGGGGAGCGAGGCTTGCAGCTGAGTGGAGGACAAAAGGCCAGGATTGCCCTTGCAAGGTCAGTACAGTGACGGGAATTCTACCTTTGCCTTAGATTTAAAGTTTAAAAAAAGCACAAAAAGAAAAACAACCCCATCCAAATCAGATCAATGTAAACACATTTTGTCAATCACTTTCTCCTTATGCCTTACACCGAAAGGTACGAAAGGTGAATTGATCAAGAAAGAAAGATTTTCTCTTTACCAGTGGGATATTTCTGAAACTTTACGCAATCAAATCTGGTCTATCTAAATTCGCTGCTGATATCGGTTTTTCATGTCTGATTCTTTGTTTGCATAACGTCGTATTGATCGATTCTATCATAATGCTTGAAGTTTTACGGCGCTTTGGCCTCCAAGGGTTATCTCGTGCTTAGCGTATTATCATAACGTACCAGTATCAAGTCTTAGTATTTAACCCTCATAGTATACAGCCGGTGTACTTTCAATATTCGTTGATTGACATTCTCTTTGCAGGTGTATTTATCAAGACGCTGACATCGTGTTGCTAGACGACCCCCTCACAGCAGTGGATGCGAGTGTTGGTGGACACATCTTTGAAAGGTACCAGTTAGGTTGGGTCGGTCAGTCTTATGAAAATGGTTAGGCCTTTTGAGCATTTAATTCAATTTAAATGGTTTTTAATTTCTCATGTCTTTGTTGCTCTTTTTGACAATTTCACTCTGCTTATCTATTCATTTTCTACACGACAGATGCATTGAAACATTGTTGAAAGATAAAACAGTGGTCCTGGTGACCCACCAACTGCAGTATCTTAAAAGATGTGACCGCATTGTAGTTTTGCGTGATGTAAGTATACAATAAATAATGGATAGCATTTATATAATGGATAGCATTTATATAGCACTTTTCCACGGTCATCACCATGCTCAAAGCGCTTCACAATACTACATTATCTCCGGCGAAACATGTAACATCAGACGAGACGATGCAGCCTGTTAGGCGCGCGTAAAATTTTTTGGACAAAGACAACGCCGGGGGGACCTCCGATGGAATGAGAAAAATCGTGTAAAGAGTCTTTTCTAAGGACTCAACGTCGGGCCAGGTCGGATTCGAACCCTCGACCTTTTGATCCCAGGTGGATACACTGACCACTAGGCTGCCGACAAACTTACTCTGGATCATGATAATGAATTTTTATTGTCCATACTAGATGGAAATTTGTTTTGTTTACATAGGCAATTCACACACACTTACACAATTGACACTGACAAGTCTGTAAGTCTGTAGTTGATAATATGTCTTCCACACTTCTTGTTGCTTGCTAATTCAGGGTTCGATTCACGACGTGGGAACGTATGAGGAGTTGAAGGGTCGTGGGATGGACATGAAGGCGTTGGTAGCGAGTGACCCGACCAAGCAGGTCAGCGAGGCCGCCCTGGAGGCGGAGGAGGAGGAGAAACAAATCCTGGTGAGGAATGCTCTAAGTGTTATTATTATTGTTATTGTTATTATTGTTGTTGTTGTTCTTATTATTATCATTATCAACATAGACGAACGACTATTGTTTATGGAAAGCGCAATAGAAACACCTTTTATCTTTATTATAATTGTTATTAATGTAATTATTTTTCTTTTTTCCCCCCCTTGTCACCAGCTTGAGAATAACCTGGTCGAGTCAGGCGTGGGTGAAGAGGAAGAGGAAGTGGAAACGGGTGCTGTCGGACTTCGTGCCTACTGGGAATACTTTCACGCCGGGTTTGGCCACTTCCTGTTGCCCCTCATTGTTCCGTTGGTGCTGGCAGGCCCTGTAAGTCGAATGATGATAATGATAATGATAGTTGATGGCTTCGATAGTGTACTTAGTTGGAGTCGCAATGAGCTCATAAGCTTTGTGTGGGTGTAAATTAGATACTTCATTATAAGTTTAAATGGATGACTGTGGTCCTGTGAGTGTAATAATGATGATGCTTGGATATTGTAATCTTATTTGGAGTCACAATCAGTTCACAAGTTTTTGTGGTTGTAAATGAAATTTAGCAGTTTAAGTTGAAATTATTATTTTTTTTAAATTTCTAATTTGTAGAACCATAAGTCCCAGTTTCTGGGTACAAGACAAGGTGCAATCTAGATTTCATAGGAAGGAGTTGGTTAAGCAATTTTAACTTGCAAATCCATGCAATTGATCCTCAATTAATGAATGCCATCTCTCTTTCTATTTTCAGGCTTTGTTTTGTTTTTCAGATTGGATGTTAGCAAAATGGTATGTTTTTTATATTATTGTCTTATTGCTTATAAATAGCTGTCATTAAAATTATCAATTTTGGATGAAAGGATGGGGGAAGAGGGGACGGGTGTAATGATGAGGTTAAAGCACAACCCTATGATGATATCGAGTGGAGCATGGAATTAAAGACAAAATCAGAATATTTTTTTATACCAGACCTTCTTGCTGCCATGAGAGCGGGAGGCGCTCTATGAAAATAACAGACTTTTTATCATGAAAAACTGTGGTCTAGCCATGGTAAGACCATCACCACCACCTCCAATCAAAAAAGAAATTTGTCTTTTGGTCACAATACAGAGAGATGTTATCATGATATACCTGCATAAACACACATGCACACACACACATACGTGCAACCTCACCTATTTCAAACATTCTTTTAGATGGAATGAACATTACTTTACTTTACTTTGTTTCTAGGATAGGAGAGCAGTCTGGCAACGAGAAGACCACTACCACCAGGGAGCCGTTTGACCCGATGGTGTGGGGCTCCATGCCCACCAGCCTCCAGCTCTACCTCCTCAGCCTGGCCTCCAGTGTGGGTGTGGCCATCGTGTTTGCCGCCGTCTACCTCCAAATGGCCGCCACAGCCAGCCAGCGGCTCCACAACAAGATGCTAGCCTCCATCATCAACTCCACCTGTCGCTTCTTCGACACGCACCCCGCTGGTTAGTTAGAGATACGTGTGTTTATCACTTTACTATAAATATACACTAGTACTGGGAAGAGCCTGCTGTAGGTCTTCTTGTTTTATTATATAGATAAATGAGAGGCAACAGTAAATTTTGAGTGTTTATCGGTTAGGTAATGCGTCCTGTGTATTGCTCATCGTGCTATTTCAATGCATCATGAATACATTTTGAATGTGTTAGTATGATGTTGAACAAACAAACAAATAATGGAGAAAAAAAACCTTCTTTTTAAAAACCCTTTTTCTTTCATTCTTGGGGTTTGTTGGTTTTAATAAGGGGAGCAGGGGCTGGGTGGTTGTAGAATTCCAAGATTGGAGTGTTTCAAAGATCTTTTTCTCTGTGGTTGAATAAAATGAACTTGGATATTCAGTGTAAATTGAGTATATTTATATGAATCTTTTCAGGTCAAGTGTTGAATCGATTCTCCAGGGATTTAGGCATCATTGACGACACTCTGCCCATGCTTGGATACATTGTATCTCTGGTAAGATGGATTCGTTTTAAGTTGATTAAAGATATTTAAAAACAACCCCTCCCCCCCTCCCCTAGAATTGTATTTTATTTGTATCGTTTGGAATTGAATTATTCAGTAGGACATAGTTCTATTTTTATGAAAGGTTATCTGAAGATGAAATAAATCTTAATCAGAGATCTTTAAGAAAAAAATACCCAAGATAAGAGTCTGTCTAAGACATAAAGATTTTGCTGCTCCTAAAAGTCTTAGATAGATTCAATCGTAGTTTCAAAATTTGTTTGCTTTCCAGAAAACGGTTCAATTCATCGGTATGATTACTGTGACAGTGATAGTGAACCCATGGCTCCTCATCGCTTGTGTACCTCTCGTCATCGTCATTGTGTTACTTCGTTTCTACGCCTTGCGCACTCTGAGGCATGTCAAAAGACTGGAGGCCAAAGGTAAGTTATGGAGAGGTGAAATGTTGCATGAAATAGTTCTACTAGATATCTAAATATTGATTTGAAGTTCTGAATTTGTTTATCTTTGTATTAAAATGATATTATTATATCATATATTATTCATGCTTGTTGATTGTGGTTTCCCTCTGAAACACAATAAAGATATCGTTAAGTAAATGTATATAAAAACAAATTATCAAACCCGATTGTGGATGAGAATTGTATAATGCGTTTAAATATGTGTTCAGTATTACTTCAAAGTGCTCAGGATTTTTAAATCCTTAAACAATAGTTATAATATGAAATATGAAGTATTTTGTGACCAAATGACAAATTTCCTTAAATGGACAATAAAGTTTTCGTTTTATTATTATTCATTATCTTCACCTTGTTCTAAGCGTATTACAATGTTCAATTTATCTGCTAGAGGCTATAAGCTAGCTGTGCATGTTGAGTTGACCACCATATATTTTCCCTTTTCTATATGCTCCCCACCAGTTCGAAGCCCCGTGTTTTCCCACGTGTCGGACACTGTGCTTGGCCTGGAGACGATCCGCGCGCTGCGGAAACAGCACCAGTACCTGGCCGAGTTTGATCGCCGCCAGAACCAGCACACGTCGGCCTTCTTCCTTTACCTCAGCTCCCACCGGTGGATGTCTGTACGCATGCTCCTCGTCGTCGCCGTCTACTTGAACATCATCATCTTCGTCTCTCTACAGCTCGTCGGCTGTAAGTTGGCATACAGATAGTTTCTATTTTCTTTTACATTCTTCAAAAGTGCTTTTAAGGTTCAGGGCCCAGTGAGTTAATGGAATGATAATTTCTGTGACTTCACAAGTATTTTTTTCTTTCTTTCCTGATAAATGTATTTTCTATTTTACTTACATCTAAAAATAGACTAAGAGTCACTTTCCCCCTTGAATGGCTCGAGTTGTTTATGTAGTACAGTAGAATTACCTTAAACCGAAAGAAGCTAAACCGAAAAATACCATGAACCGAAAAGAAATTGATGAATTGTACGAGTTTCTTCTTTGTCTTTGTATCGTTTCATACGATTAACCGAAATGCTTTTAAACCGAAATGATTTAGAAGGTCCTCAAAATTTCGGTTTAAGGTAATTCTACTGTATCTGTACTTAAGGACGAGTAGCGAATATGGCTATGTGTACTTTAAGACCAATAGTCATAGCGCTGATTTTTCCATGTTATTCCTCCCCCCCCCCCCTCCCCAGCTGTGAATGGCAACTTGCTGGCCCTGTCCCTCATCTACTGCATCGCCATGGGGGAGCCGTTTGAATTCTACATGAGGATCACCACGGAACTGGAGAATCTGGTAAGTATTTATGACTCATCACTCACCTCTTTTAGTGCTAGATAAAACATTTCAGATCATGAACAATGTAGCGGGTGCAAGCACTGGGAAATTAATAAATATTGTAGTTGTTGAATTATTATATGAACTTCCAATCGTGGGGTTTTAAAGCTAAATCACAAAAATGAGATTATTATAAACTGTAAAGACAAGACGATTTTGAGTCATCAAGTGTTGTGATCATTTTAAAATTGAATGATTTGTGTTGCTGATATTTATGAATTGAAGCCAGACACACTTAGCCATGTAACAGAAGGAAGAAAAGACGCAAAAACGAAATTTACAAAATGCTTGTCATTTATATAATTCAATAACACGGTCTGTCTATTTCAACTTTTTCAACATTTCTATGTCAACGCAATAACAATCCATTTGTCTGTCTGTCTTGCTGTATCACTAGATGACATCTGTAGAACGTGTTGTGGGTTACTTCAAGCTGGAGCAGGAGCCTGCCAAGCTGTCTGACAAACCGCTGTCTCCAGACTGGCCTGCCCGCGGCGCCATCACCTTCTCCAAGACCAGCCTCAAGTATTCCGCCGACGGCCCTCCAGTCCTCAAGATGGTGGACTGCCACATCAAAGGCAGGGAAAAGGTGGGCAGCAGCAGGATTCATTGTAAAAGAATAATATGGAATAAGAATATTATATTGCTTATCCAGGATTGTCACCATGCTCTAAGTCTAAGCGCTTCACAATGCCACATTTATCTTATATTCTAACTGGAACTATCAACTTACTTCAAATTATAATCTCTGCAGTTTTACAAGTGTCTTTTCTATATTGTATTATTTGGTGTTTAGTCTGCAACATTGTCACAATGATTGTGTGGTATTCCCCTTCTTGACACCCCTCTTCTTACGTGGTGATGCGTCCTTCACGTCCCTCCCCTTTCCTCCTCTCTCATCACACAGATTGGCATTGTGGGAAGAACGGGCTCTGGAAAGAGTTCCCTGATCTCAGCCTTGTTCCGATTGGCCGAGCCCACGGGCATGATCTTCATCGACGGCATGGATCTCAGCAAGGTGGGTCTGCACGACCTGCGCAAGAAGATGTCCATCATACCCCAGGACCCCATCCTGTTTGGGAGCTCTTTGCGGTGGAATCTCGACCCCCTGGAAGAGTTCAGCGATGAAAGGCTGTGGAAAGCTTTGGAGCAGGTAAAACAACACTCTTCTTAGATATAAACTAAAATAACTAAGATTTCAAGCTTTCTTTTGTGAAAGCCGTACTTCTAAGAAATCTTACTGTGGTTCCTAAACACCGGATTATTCTTGCAGCGCTGCTCTGTGTTTCATCAAAAGTGGTTATTTTACTGGGGCATCGACCTCATACCATTGAAGACTTGGTATGTTGCTGGGTGTCATCACTGCGAAAGCGGTACAAGGTATTGGACAACAACAACGACTTCTTACAAATAAATCTTATCTGTCATAATCGACCTGTTGATTTTTTTTCAGGTTCACATGAAGAACAGGGTGAGCCTGATGCCCAACAAGCTGTACACAGAGATCAAAGAAGGCGGCAAGAACCTGAGTGTGGGCCAGCGCCAGCTGATGTGCCTGGCCAGGGCCATCCTGAAGTGTAACACCATCCTGGTGCTGGACGAGGCCACGGCTAATGTGGACGAAGAGTGAGTAGGAGGGGGTGGGGGGTTGTGGGGGGGATGATTGGGGAAGGAATGGCATGGAGAAGCGCCTTGGTGAGGCCTTGGTGAAAGGTGCTATTCAAATAAACTTGTTATTATTATTATTATTAAGACTAAGAGAAAGGAAGTGGAGACAAATTGTCGACTACTGATTTATTTGAGTATAGGAATGTATTTATGTGTTTGTGTGCATTTGTCTTTTCTTTACAAATCAATTAACATTCTTGTATTGTGTTACTATCTTGAGTCTGTTTTATTTTTTATCCAACCTTGAAAAGAATAGATATAGATATTTTAGTGTGTGAAATTTCTATCCTTTCATGTAAACCCTATATTTCATTATATTATATTATTTCACTGTTTCCCAGAACCGATGCAATCATTCAGAAAACCATCCGTAGCAGGTTCCGAGACAGCACAGTGCTGACCATAGCCCACAGGCTGTACACAGTCATGGATTGTGATCGAATCATGGTAGGTACCAACTGGTTTAACTCTTACGTTGCCATCAGTGACTGTAGGCGTAACATCCGATATGGATTTGTTTTGCCACCGGCAACCATAGTCCCTTATATAGCCTGAGACTGAGACTGTTTTGGCCATATTTGGGGGACACACTGAAAGGGTCATGACCCTCTTTTCTGAGATACGTTTGACGAAGAGGTGAAACACTGGGCGGTAAAAAAAAAAAAGAGAAATACTATCCTTGTATTAGACAAATCAATATTTATATAAGTTTTTCTTTAAAATTTTGACAAAATTTAAAAGAAGCTACACAAATTTGGAAAAAATAATAGTTTCCGTAAAACTTGTTCGTATTTTACTCTTTGTTATTCATTCTTTTTATTCAACACTGTAGGTTCTCTCAGATGGTGAGATGAAAGAGTTTGACACGCCGTACAATCTGTTACAAGACGACGAGGGCTACTTCACGGGGCTGATCCGGAGTCTGGGTCGAAACCAGGCCAAGCAGCTGATGGCCCTGGCCGAAATCTCCCAGCACAAGCGTACGTCGGCCAACCTCCAGCACCAGCGGGCCGTCATGCTGGCCACGGAGCAGCTGGCCCAGAGCATGGAGGACTTGAGGCAGGGACAGGCCGCCCTCAATTGGAACCGATTCAACCTCAATGCCAGCACAGACTCCATGGACAAGGTAGGTTATAAGATAAGATAATCTTTATTTGTCCTTAAAATGTTATACCTGCATTGTTATACCTGGAGAGATAATTATATTGCACACTTAAAAACAGCCCTTGTTATGTTGTGGTCAAGGCTGGTGTTAATTGTGTTAGTGAGCTGTATTGTGTTATCTTACTCGTAATCATGTTTTGTGTTTGTTATTATATTTAAAGAAATGTCTCACAAGATTTGCTAATACTGTTTGATTAGTTCAAACTTATCTTTGATAAAGCATGATAATGCCATTAATCCAGTTAATGCATTAGTAAAAAAAATGTTTTCATTTTGACTGTATATAATGTGGCTTTGTATTCTTTGTCTGTTTAGGTCGATCCAGATTCTTCTATTACGGATTCACAACGAAAACCGGCTTTAGGTCCTTCCCAGAAGATAATTCGTCGCCGAAGCCCTGCGCGAGTCAGAAACCCGGCCGAGGACCGAGGAGGCAGTGAGTCCAACGAGCTCGTGTCCTACGAGAGCCCTCCAAGGACACGAAGCTACCAGAAGAGGCAAAGACCCAACCACAGAGGGGAAACTAAATCAGCCGGGGATGGCGGTAGAGAGAACGGCGGGGACGATCGAGGTAGGAATGGTAAAGAAGGAGGAGGAGCCTATCACGGGTCTGCTAAACCAATGGAAGAAGGAAGTTCATCCCCGAGTCCCTCGAAAGATTCCGGAGAATACGAGAACGATCGCGTGCTGCTAAGAAATAAGGGTAGAAGAGCAGATGCAGGGTTTAAGAAATACCAAGAGTCCGACGTCGATGCACCATCGGCGAACCGAGCCCCGTACCCGTCATCGTCATCGCCTGTTGGTGACAACCGAAGGAGAGAATCTCCGGTTAAAGGTAGGAGGGGAGGAAAAAGGAATTCCTCTTCCGCTTCGAACAGACCTCTACTGCAACGAGACCGAGATCCGGATTCAGATCATACAGCGTCTCTTCCCCCCAATGCCCGTCTACTGAGCGGTGTGTATCGGCCCGTTAGTCGAAAGGAGGAGGACGACGAAAGAGAGCAATTTGTGTAAGGCCATCAAAATGTGGATTGGAGAAATAACAAAGTCTCCCAATGACTTTATTGACTAACTAACAAACAAATTCCTGTGCGTAGCATAAACCTAACAGTGGTCACACTTTGCCATAATCTCGTTAGGATGCCATGCTACACATTTGGTTCATTTGTAGTGGTTCAGCTAAGAGCTGCTGTTTATATAATTTATACTACCGGTATAGTCGTCGATTCAGAGAACTATTTTTTATCTTTTAGAAAGACATGAATGACTCGTATTAATTAATATTATTTGGATACATTGTTTAGCTACCAATCTGACAATAAAGTGCAATATCCATTCTGATTACTGCCCTCTTCACCATGAAATCAAAATTGCTTTTCCATCTAAACCTAGCGTCACATTATGCAAATTTATGTTATTCTGAATTGATGTATTATGTATGTTACATTTACGATTCATGTGGAGATAACTTTATTTGTTTTACATAAATTTGAATTTTTTAACGGGCAGGTTGAGCCTTGTAATCTTACAAACAGTCTCTTCAATAGGCAGGATAGAATAATGTTTTTTCTCCACTTTTTATTTGAGTCATGAATTGCGTTTTTTTAGAAAGATTTTAATAGACTAACAATTCTTTATCAATTTGCAAAGAGATCACAGTAATCAGATTCCAAATGCACATTTTTTTTTTATTCGGCTAAATTTATTTGATGGAGAATATCTTTTAAAATTCAAGTTTACATACTCGAGAAGCTCAACTTTACTTATTTTGTGTGTAGGTTTTCAATAAAATCTGTTCATGTACGTGTGTTCCTTATTTTAATGGACCTAGTCAGTTTTGATATTTGATATACCTTCTGTTCACCCTTTTCTTAACTTGTATTTTATTGCTATATTTTATTCCATGCAAGTGTAATATTGCTCTTATCAAGTCTAAGTGTATACATTACATTTGATTGTATGTTTTCCTTTCTGTATTATACTCCGTGACCATTAAAGAGGGACATATCTTTTTAAAGGCAAAGAGAGGCTTCTTCGCTACTTAAGCCTGTCTAGACCTTTTATCAAGTTACAAAACAAAAGCCATTCCAGATTTTTTTTTTTTTCTTCACGCCTTTTTAAAAATATTGTCAATATACACTGTTGTTGTTATATGATTATCATTTGTTTTTAGAATAACTAATGCAGACTCAGCTCATTACTCAAACATTCCAGATGAATTGATATATATATATAAGCATAATGTTTGGATTTTATTTTTGTTACATTCTCTACTTAACATTGTTCATATTATGATCATATTTAACAGAAAAATAATATTCACCAATTGACATTATATTACAAGCATTATTCATATTTTATGTGTATGTGTTGTCTGTTTTATCATTTGCTTTGTCAACAAGTTGTGATGGCCTTTGATTGTGTCCAGTGTTTCATTCCTATAAATTGATGTAATATACAAAATATGAAGTGGCCGGCAGTATTATGAAAGTATTTTATTTTATTTACGTAAATTTGCAATTCGTGAGAAAATGTTCTGTTGACATTTGAGAATTATGTGTATGCATGTGTGTTCATTCATGATGAAACAATGTGCTATTTTATTAACATATATTTTTGTGAAAGAAGATACTGAAACAGCAGCTTTGATTCCATTTCTTTATTGACAGCTGGTGAAGAGTTATTATTGTCAATCACCTCAAATAAGTGAATTTTTTGTGTTAGATGATAGTTACTTTGATATGTTTGTGGTCATCATATCTTATCGCGCCAATGTTGGATCCAGTTTTTAGCTTTCGTGTTGCAAGCTTTCAAGTCTGAGTCAGTGCATGTGGGTCCAGAGCAGACCATGTTTGTGGTAAGAAGATTAAAGCTATACCATTCATTTGAATATATCTGTTTCTTGTGGGTAGCTGTTGTGTCTTTCATCAGATGTAATATATGCTTCCTTCAGTCATTTCCCAAAGATTACTGTTAACGTCTTTCTAAACCAAATTCAACATTTGAAACCAATTTTCTCGTTATTTTTCAGTTGTGTTTTCCGGTAATCAACCAACATATCATTATGGGCCTCAAATTTCATATCCAAAGAGCCAAATGTATAAGACGCTGTGTTCCTATGAATTTTTAGTCATGACCTGTTCCTTTATGTGTGTATACACAGCTTTTGTCCACTTATCCAAAATCAAGTTTTTTCCAAAGAGAAGAGAAGAGCAACTTTCCTATAAAGAATTAATTAGCAATAGCAGCAGTGTTAGTAGTAGTAGTAATGGGTATTTAAATTTCACCTCTTTTTAGCCTAAAGATAATCAGGGGAGCTGAATCTTCCTGGCTCAGTTTGTAGCAGGCTGTGTCGCACTGTGCCATTTTCAGAACAACAACAACATATCAATATCATCTATTACTATTACGAATGACTTTTCATTACGGTGCTGTTAGCCGCTGTTGATGCCTTTGCCTCAGCGTATTGGTACCGTCAGCGTTACGTTTCTTAACCCTTGCTAAAAACATCATATTGTCATGAAGGTGGGTTAGATGTATTTGGTTTTTTTTTCACAATGGAATACACAATACACAAAGTCTATTTTAGGTGTTGTCAATTTGCTGGTCTATTCCTCGAATACGGTTTGATTCTATTCTTGGTTCTTTTGACATTTCTTTTATTGTCTGAAGATTTTGCAGCACTTTATAACCAGCAATGCGCTATGTGATATTTCTAATCATAAACCCAACAGCTGAAAATATTAACGAGAAATTATTTACATTGTTTTTGAAATGTGATGTTCATTCATGCTCGTAGTTGTAGTATACCCTAATTCAACGGTTGTGTTTGTTATGTATAATGAATGGACTAGTGAAATATGTGTGATGAATTTACATGTGATCCTAATCCTATCAATTATTGTCTGTTAATGATATTTTATTAAGAAAATTTATTGTAAAAAACTTGAAATATTTAGGTATGGTTGTGAAGGGGAGGAGAAGGATATGAAATATCACTACTGTGACTCATGTCAATATATTTTGAGGAAACGTTTAGGCTTTAATTTTAGTTTTACCGTGATATATATATAGATATATTATTGATATCTATTACGTGACGTGATAAGGGATTATAATGATTTACTACTGTATGGATGAAAAAATTAAAGTGAGTTGGACATTTCAGTCAGTATGTGATATCCTTTTATCATTCAATTTCATAAGTCTTTTGCTAGAATAGTTTTAACTTTTAGTGTAGCTAATGATTCAACAGAAAGAGAAACTAAGAAATGTTCAATTGTTGTTATGCTTAGATAAATTAGGAGTTTTTTATTTATCAAAGATTTTATCAAAACTGCCATTCATTTTCAAACAAAACCAATATTCTCTGTAACCGTTATTGATATTCTTATAGTGTTCAGGTTGTTATGAGACATTTATTTTTCTTTTCAATGTTGAAAAAAGGAACTTGCTATGAATTTGTTTTAACTAGTTACATGTTCTTCTCTTGAATGTTCAACACCGTATTTAGTTTTTCAGTGAAGATTTAAAACAAAATTCTTCATTTCTGGACAAAGTCTACACCTACTTTGACAGCCATTTTGTATTCGTTTGGTCCTGCACACATCAAGATGTTTATATTCTTACCTACTGGGTTTTTACAATGTGAGTTTTTATGATGAGGTCAAAAACATAATTTGAATAATAGAATTTAAGAGATGCCAAAAAATTCATTGCAGCAATAGCTCTAATATGTGTTGTACAAATTTTGCATTTCTTTCTTTCCAATTCACCGTTTATACCTTTCGGTGTCGGGTAAAGTTATTCAAGTCAAAGATAGGAAAGGATTTAATGATACTTTTTGCTTCATGATTTTGATGTTTCCATCTTGACAACTCATTAATTTGACTTCAGAGATTCTTCCTGAAATTATATGTAAATCTTGTTTTCAGGGATAAATGTGTGCAACTTTTATATTTTCATTTCAATATCTGTTGTTTGTAAATCTTGATGGGTTGTTCTATTCAGGAAAAATGTCTTTAAACAAAATTATCAGTAACTTAAAGGCAATTCAAGAAGATAAACTTATTGTTAAAGTTTCATCCTCCCATTCCACCC
>JAUEKX010047381.1:0-13754 GCA_031834005.1 Dendronotus venustus
CCAATTTTACCAATGAGAGGGAGATTCTTTCCCTCACTGGTAACCACTTCAAATTGATCACGTCTTGTTCGCTTGTATGTCGACCGTAGACCAAACGCGCGGCCGCGTTTTGAAGCTTCTGCAGCTTTGTGAGCAGGTATTGTGGAGCATCAGAGAAGAAAACGTTACAGTAGTTGATCCTTGAAAGGATCAGTGACTGTGCGAGTGTTCGTCGAAGCTTGAAATCAGCAGAACGTCTGAAGAGCCGAAGGGGCTTCAATGTGAAATAGCAGCTTTGAGTGGTTACGTTGATGTGGTTTCTCCAGGTTAGGTGTTGGTTGAACCTCATTCCAAGAACTTTCACATAAGTGATCCGTTCAATAGGCTGGCCATTATTGAGTATCTCGACCATTGTATTATTTAGGTTGTTTCTCTTTGAGACCTTCGTCTTTTGAGAATTGAGACAGAGGTTCTTCTCTTCTGACCAGGTGTTTACCTCGTTCATTTCCTGTTGCATCGCGTGGATGGTCTGCGGGAGATTGACAACCTTTGTGTGACGAAGCATGGTCGTATCATCCGCACACAAGATAGTTACTTCTTCCGTTCGAAGAGATGGTTCTAACGTACAGGTTGAAGAGTACAGGTCCTAGAATACTTCCTTGTGGTACACCAAAGTCAACTTGCAACTTTTTAGATGTTTTATCATCGATTTGGACAAGCTGTTGACGGTTTGATAGATAGTCTCCGAACAGATACAGTAGCTTCTTTGAGAATCCGATGGTATGAAGTTCTCTCAAGAGTGTTCTGTAATCTACTGTATCAAACGCTTTTGAGAAATCAGCTAGGATGGCAAGCGTGACTTCTCCTTTCTTCATTGCATTTGCTATATCTTCCTTCAATTTCAGCAAGATTGTAAACTTTTGATTGCTTTCATTACATCATCGTATGTGACCTCGTGTAAATCGAAACTGTGTTGCTGCTCAGGTAGCGACTGGAGAAACTCATCGGTGATACTCTCTGCTGCTTTCGCAGTTGTTCTTGTAGCGGTCTGGTTGAAGTAGTTGTTAACTTTGTCTGGATCAACTTTCACTGTCGCTGGGTTTGGGTGAAGAATTTTGTTAATAACTTTCCAAGTTTCTGCTCAGCTTTTATTGGAGAGTAACTTTTTCAGAAATGTTCTTTTGGTTATCTTGATTGATTTTTTCAGCTGGTTTCTGATAGATTTCAGCTCTTCATGGTTATGGTTGCTAGGATCATTTCTGTAGTTGCTTCTTGCTTTGTTGCGCGTCCGTTAAAGGCTTGATATATTCAGGTCCTTCATCCAAAGGGAAGGTGGTCGGGTGATCTTGACTTTCAGGATTGGTGCGTGTTTCTGTATACAGTCGGTAATCATGCTGTTCAGGACACTGATTTGTCAGCAACAGTCAAGAATATCTCTATACCTTTCAGTCTCGAGGGATTCCCTATAGTGAGGTCGATATTGAAATCTCCTGTGATTATGATAGGTCCCTCATGGAGAAGAGTCACTTGAGAAAGAATTGTCTCGAATTTTTCAAAGAAATGAAGTTTGTCCTGTAATCTGCTACTGGGTTGGTAGAAGTTGCCAATTGTGATATTGGGTGATTTCTTCTGAGTTTTATCTGCCGGTTTTGCTTCTTGTATAAATTCATTGTTTCTTACTCACCTAGTGAAAATACCTTGACCAAAAATCAGTTTTCCGTGATGTTAAGATGCATGTAACAGCTTTGAAAAAGGTTGATAAATTATCATTATTATAACTCGAGGATCCTGCATTAAATATAGCCAGTCAGATTTATTAGTTTGTTGAGAGGTCGTTTTTCGTTAATTTGATATAAGTAACATACAGAGTGTCCCGATAAAATGTCCGGACCATATTTGGTATGTCATTAAGAATTTAAGTTATGCCAACTGAAATAGTGTACCCCACGTGGGGTTTGCTGCTTTATTTGTTTTTTACTGGTTTTAAATTTAAGCAAACCAAATCTGATTGGCTGTTAAATAAAGAATTTTACGTTTTTGTTTGTAGTGTAATTAAATGTAACGTAGTAATAACTTTTGGGTATCTTTCTAATGGTGTAAAAATCACATTATTAAAAAATCTTATTAACAAACTAAAAATATTTAAATAGTTTCGCGTATTTTATCTCGTTCTATTTTTAAAAATTTGTTAATGGCCTAGCTTAATAAACGCTTGATGCGTATCTTTGTTGATGTTAAGATTTCTTTTGGAAATTCCATATCATTTGCTTTTATGGAGGTTTAT
The DNA here is from genome assembly GCA_031834005.1 of Dendronotus venustus. Classification (NCBI taxonomy): domain Eukaryota; kingdom Metazoa; phylum Mollusca; class Gastropoda; order Nudibranchia; family Dendronotidae; genus Dendronotus; species Dendronotus venustus. The sequence continues at coordinate 2,264 of JAUEKX010047381.1, forward strand.
TAAATCAAGCCATTAACGAATTTTTAAAGATAGAACGCGAAAAAAAAATTTTAAATTCGAAAAATTTAGTTTTTAAAACACTTATTATACCCTATGTTAATTGAATGCACAGAAGTAATTACTACGTACGTTACATTTAATCACAGTAGAAACAAAAACATATATTATTTTATTTTACAGCCAATCAGATTCGCTGATGGTTCAAATGTGTTTTTATCATTGAGCGAATTTCTTTAGCTACTGCCTGTCATTTATCGCAAATGTCACGAAAGTTGACAGGTTTGGATCCTTTAAAGATTGTTTGAACCAAATGAAGCTCACTTGCAAGCTATTTTTAAGATTTCCAATTCAGCAGAAGTATGTTGGTTTTCTATTGTTTTAAAAATCAATTCTTCTACGTTCATAAACTTTTTCAATGCTGGTTGCTAGATCGATCCTCCATCGCAATGACAATTGCGCCTAGGGCTTCGAAATACATCTTTATGAAGCATTCCTCGTTGGTTTCAGGACGGCAAGCATTGCTCGCTAAACCTTCGTAACCAGTCACGTATTGGAGGATGCAGTAATTTGGCCTTTTTCGCTTTCTTGCTAAACTTGGTTCGTCGATTTCCTTGGTAGAGTTTGCTGCCTTCTGAATGGTGGTGAAAAATGATTAGAAATGATTATCTTTCTTGATATCTTTCAAAGTGGTACTCACTAAATCGGCAGAGTTTCTTTCTTTGATTGCTGACACCTTTGTTGCTTGAAGGGATTTTGAAAGGTTGCCGGTCATGGCATAGAGTTTGTAAGACAAATTTAAACCAAAGAAAAACTTAAATGATTCTATTTGATTTTTGCAAATAAGAATCCTAGCTCTTGTTTCCTGGTCCAATTTTTCTTCCAAACACTCATCCCAAAGATGCAACAGTAATTGGTAGTTGTCAATAATCCTCTTCATGCATTCTGCACGGATCACGAATCCATGTTGCCAGTGAAAGCTTTGTCAATTTATTTATCGGCTCAATTTAGAGGCTTTGCCTCTCTCAATACTTTCAATATTATTTCCTAGAAGATTCTCTCGTTTGAGGGAAAATTTTACAAGGATACAAAGTTCTCGGACAACACTTAATGTGTCTCGAAGAATGTCACACCCATGTTGGTCAGCCATTTTATGCAAAGACTTAAGGAATGTCTTTGGGAATAAATGGAGACAGCTTTCAGTTGTTCAGCTAGTATTTGGGTAGACACTCCTGATACTTTCCCAATCGTGTTTGATGCTCTGTTCTACGTTTGTCCTCGGCAGTTGTCAAAAGTTAAATTAAATCTAACAAGAGTATCTCACGGACGATTGTATTATTTTTGATATTCTCCAACCGATGAAACCCAATGAAGTCTTCGAAGGAATCAAGATTGTCATCTACAGACCGAAGGCAAAATGATAGCTGTTCTGTGTTGTTTACGTCATTTCTCTTGTCAGCGATTATTGAGAAAAATCTTCGTTCTTGAATGACTTTTAACTTTTTTGTAACGTTAAGGTTGCCATGATATTCAAGATTTCAGACCATTGCGTATGTACTTGCAGCCTGTCTTTCGTCGAGGTGATTTAAGATATTTTGGTCATTTGTCCAGAGAAGGCGTAGCAGCTGAGTCAAGTTGTCATTGCCATCACTACCTTGCAAAGCAATCCCTTGTCGTCCGAGATAACGTAAACGTTGAATAACTTTCATAAAGTACTTTCGCTCTGTTGCTCTTCTTTTGGTGAGCTGACTATCCATTAACTCTCCGACATAACAGCATTGCGCAATAATTAACTGGTATGCTGAAGTAGTTATATGACATGCTGAATCCTGGTGAGCTTGAAAACATTAGGGAGCTTTTTCCATGAAGAAAATCCTTTGATAATGTAAGCATCTTCTTTAGATCTCTCATCTTTCAGGTTCTCCTTCCCATCTTGAACAACGCAGTGGTGGCAAAAGACAAAATTGGTTCTAAAAAGAAAACAAAGAAGTATTTTTTATTCATTATAAGTTACAAAATAGTATATAATTCAAAATTCGTAGTTCATAGAATTGTATGTATGAAAATCAATACGTAGGAAGTACTAAAATGGCTTTTAGATTGAAATTTAACAACTATGAAAACCATTTTTGTGCGTACTGCAATAGGAAAAAAGCTGGCACACCTAACCAACGGAAAGTTATTCCTCAAGCTGGCCTCTTTTCACATTTCGATCAAAATGACCACCAAAGAATGCAAGATTGGCAATTTCAAATTATTGACTGCGTTCAGAATGAGGGACAACTTAGACAACATGAATCTTTTTGGCAATTTGTACTTCAAACTTTTCTACCAATTGGCCTTAATGAGAGAAGTGTGCCTACTTTCTAGGTTTGTGTGTTTTTGGTAAGCTATTAGCTTTGTATTATCTTTGCTTTTTACGGCGCACTTTATAGTTTGTATATATGACTTTTTAAGTGTCTTGACATTAGCATGTATGGCATTGTCATAGTAAGATTTATAAATATGTAAGCTATTAATTATTTTTTATTTTATTTTATTTCATACATTTCTTCAATATTTCTCTAAGGACTATTAAATTAATCTAACTCAGGTTTACTTTTATAATAGTAGATGCTGCGCAATTTTTAATTTTTCATTGTATATATGAATATGCATAAAAATGCTTTTTAATTTTTTATTATCTAGGGTGTTTTTAATATTTTTTGTATATTTTGGACAAATTCTATTGTAAGACAAGACAATTTATCTGAAGAAGAGAAATTGAAACGTTAAGTATAAATGGATGCTACATTTTCTCTAATATATATATATATACTATTTAAGACATAAAAATGCTGTTATAGAAGACATAACATATATATATATTATTTTTATTGATTTTTTTAGGAGTTAATAAATAAAAAGCAAAATAAAAGCTGTAAAGTATATACATATAATTAAGTAAACATAAAGTTTCTGGTAAATAATAATTTCAATCAGACAGATTGGATGGTAAATCAATAAGAATGACTGACCCATCAGTTCTGGATTGGTTCCATGGTAGGATTACACGTGACACAGCAGAGAGAAGATTGACCAAGACATCAATGCAAGATGATACATATTTGCTACGTGAAAGCACACAACATATCGGAAGTTATGTACTGTCTGTCTGCAAAGATAAAATGGTAGACATTAATTCTATTGCAGGAAATTCCTTGGGATGGGTAACTGTTTTCTGTGGTCACCTAATATATCCAAGCACATATATTCGGTAACACCAAGCTTACCATTGAATAGTATTTTCACTGACTGTTTTCAATTAAAATTACAATATCAGAAAATTATGAACGAAAGGACATGTTCACTTTCTCTCGCGTGAAAACAAAAAAGTAAAAGAGTGCATAAAAACTTATAAGAAATTATTGATTTTAACAATTATATAAGTCGCTACCCTATTAGCAATTTGATAAGTTGCTGAACTGAGAGCCAGGTAGGATAGTAGATAAACCCGATCAATCATGCAATCAAGCATGAAATGTAAATATCTATAATTTTTTCTTATATTCATAGTTGCTATGTACCTGGTTCCCAGCTTTACTTTATCAATTATGGACACTAAATGTGCTATATACAAATCAACAAATTATTGAGAGGAAACAAAAGTCTCTTTTTAGTCAGATGCAAAAATTCACCTTGAAAGCCTGAATTTTATTTTTATGGTTTAATTTATTGCAAAGTTATATTTTTCTTCATGCTATGAACATCAACTGTTGAGGTGAAAATAGCAAGTTAAAAACAACAAAACAATAGAAAAAGAGAAAAGAGAAAATTATTGACTAAAGAATGGTAACCCTAGATCACCTTTACATAATAATGATTTATTGTACTCAAAATATTGTAATGACTCCCATAATTATTTACCACTAATTGTTCATTGATTATTTTGACGATGTTGTGACAGTTATATCAATGTGTATTTTTTGTATTAAATCAATTGATTTATGCAATTATATAAATAACAATTGTTTTTTTCTATGATCGTCTTAATTTCAGCGGTCGGCAAACACGTGTGTCGGAGAACAGAAAGATAGTTACGTGTTGAGAAACATTACAAGATCATTATCTCTTCACTCTCCTTCGTAGATTGAATGTAACAAATGTTCTGAATGATTAGATGTAATGATAATATATAGCAGCTCCTTCAAATAAACAATGCAGAATTTTTCTCTACAAAACGATGATAAGTCCGTAACTAAATTAAATATTTAATTAACATATGGGAAACAAAGTAAAAGCTGATGCTGCAACTGTTAGATGTCTAGACAATGTCATGTTCAAATTTCAGCTTCAAGATGAAGCAAGAAACTTGGCAACTTATTATAAACTGCCTCAAGGAGAAGGGAAACCTTTGCCGCCCAATTTACCATGTAAATCAAGTATTTATAAATCCCAGAGGCGGATCTAGAATGTAGCAAACACATGCGTAGGAGAGCAAAATACAGTAATGACAGTGAGAAATAGTACAAGATGATTTTATTTTCACTCTCCTTTGCATGTATTTGCTACATTCTAGATCCGCCTCTGAATCCCCCACCCACTCTTTATTATTGATAGCAGCATCAATCTCCTTGTACCAGCCTCAAAACCAAGCAGTTAATATTCGAAGTTCATTCAGGAATATGCGCATAAACCTTAAAAACAAAAAAAAGATGACTGAAACTGCTTAAACATAGCTTAAAAGTTAATTTTTAATTGTTAAAAAGTTGTTAAATCTTGGTTCAAGTGTGAACAGCTTGCGTAGTTCTTGCATCAATCTTGCGTTTTCTCAAAACAGCAGTTATTGGGCATGCATATGCCAGTGACGCAGCGTAGTGCAAGTAAATGTGAACCCGCCCTAAATCAGGCTTTAAGCTGGGCTTTAGGCTGGTAAGCGTCATTTTTGCGCACTGTGTAAACAGAGAGTACTGTATGCGCGACGCAACAACGCAACAAGCATGGAGAAGGGAAATATTAAAGATATAGCTTTCTTGGTTATTCCTTTTACACTTCTATTTAGTTGTTGCTATTGAATAAACATCTGTTTATTATTAAACACCTGTTTATTCAAATATAATCGTACTGCGCGGCTCTTAAGACATCTGGCGTGTTTTTGATTTTATTTGGCAAATATAATTTACAATAGGTTGTTGTTTCTCTTGGTAAAATCCAAGAAGATTCTTAGAAATTGTTTTATTTTTTATTATTAGTTATAGTGAAGATATACCATTATTTTTATAAGAACAAGTAAAATTCGGCTGTTCTCATTTTTTTAACAATTTTTAGTCTCAACTGTTTTTACTTTGTTCCAAATAAAATCCTTTTATGGATTAAACCTTAAAGTTCTTATGTTCAATTGAAATTTGGCTTTAAAACTTTTAATATGTGAAAACTAAATAAATTTTGTATTAACTGAAAAAACCAAACAAATTTATGCAGAATGTGATAAATGTGGTAAGGCAGGTAATACAGGTGTGATATAAAGAAAGGTTAGTGAGTGTGTTCATAACATTTAGGCTTTACTTTAGTATTATTTTGTTTTTTATCCTTATCCAAAAAATCTACCTGGTCTTTCTTGTTCTATTTTGATAAACGCACCTTGAACCGTAGGTTGTCCTTTAGCATTTGTTCTTTTATATTTAGACAAAATTCGAGAATAGAATTGGCCGGTAGAGTTTTGTAGAAGTTTTTTTTTTCCTGCATACCCTTTAATTTCTTGGGTAAAAATTCTCAATTATTCAATTTCGAATTTTTAGATATTTTTCTATTTGTACATATTTTTCACCAATGAAACTTTTCTCTACGCGTTTTTTAACATGCGTATGTGTTCTTCTTGTTTTTTTATTACTTTTTCTTCTCGAAAAGTTCAATTTCTATATAATGAAAGAATATTTAACACCGGCATAATTAGACCTAACCTAAAATCTGCGAAGGAGAACATTTTTACCTAGAATGAAAGCATTTTTATATTACAATATTATTCTCCTTCGTAGAGATTTGAGTAGTCATGTAATTGTTCTCAATACGCATTTGTTTAGCATAATTTTTCTTCAATGGGACAAAACAAATGAATAATGTCGTTAAAGAGTCGAATAGGCTATATACCATTCTTCTTTTGATTATCGTCACTTGCATTCTGGAAGAGGAAGGGAAACATCAAAGATCTGAGAAGTCAAGAATTTTTGAATGCACTCAGGTAGCATAATTTGATTGGTTTAAACCTCAACTCGTGTCTTTCTTATTGGCTGTTTTTTTTCTCTGTTTGTTGTTGTTATTCAATTCGGTCATCATAACAATTTTGTCAGTCAGTGTACGTTTGGCTATTCGCTTGTGTACCTCTGTTCTGGAACGGGAGAAACGAAAAAAGGAAAGTTTTAGCGACCATAATTATAGCATTATATTTTTTTATTATTAAATAATTTCAAAATTTTTCTTTACAAAAAAGCTCTTTGCTATTTTTTTTATTTCCAAAGCTCTGTTTGTCAACGAGTTGATAATCTTTTAACAAACGAGCATTGCTATTATTTGGTGGCATTCTTGGATTCAAACTTTTTTGTCCCAACACGTTATGTTATAGTCTATACTTTTGTTATTTCAGATATTTCTACCAGGAAAAACAACTACAGCCTGTTCTTTTTAAACGAAGTAAAAATAATGGAGAACACATGCTTTATTTTCATGGTGGTTTTGTTTACAATTGCCACCATTATTGATGCAGAAGATTTCAACAAACATCAAAATGATTACTACCACTCCTACTTCAAAAAGTGTGACATCTCAGAAATTCCTCAATTAGGCAATGAAAATCCAGAGGTGAACTTTGCAAGCTACATAGCACGAAGAGAATATTTTTTCCAAGACCTAGTGGAAGCAAATGGTTACAAAAAGACTGTCTTTAAGGTTGCATTTGGCCAACCCAGAATTGTCCTGGCCGATCCAGTTTCTATAAAGGTAATGTTTGACCCATCCAAAATTTACAAGGTGCAAAGTCAAGGTGTTGTCCAGTTCAATCCCGAAAGCACCAGGGGGTATGTACCAACTATGTTTGTGAACGGAAAAGATCACAAAGTGAAGAAATTAAGGCAATACGCTCATCTCAAGAGTCGCACAAAGCTTTTAGGATTGTACGGCATTTACCGAATCATGGGCGACGAGTTGAAGAAACAAACGAAAATCAAATCACCAAAATCTCCAGTTGACATCACAGGATCCATTGACCAAACAACCATCAATACATTCACGAGATTTCTCCTTGGAAAGGCTCTAAATAACGTTGTATTATTTGATCAATGGTTTAGCACAAGTTTGGTTCTTAAGAAAGGTATTACCCCAAACCAGAAGAAGAGTGTAGACCAAATGTTCGACTTCGTTCGTTCCACACCTGTCATGAAGAGTCAGAACAAACAGAAGAACTACGAAATACTGGAGAAGGAAGCTTTATGGTTCGTAATGTGGTTTGCTGCTGCTGGCGTGCGACAAGCCAATTTGCGTTTGACGAAGAGCTTTCACAGCTTGTCAGACACAGAGAAGCACAGGATCAAACAAGAAGCAGGAGTTTTCTTTCACAAGTTAGATAAAGCAAAAAACAAGAAGGCCGCCTTTAATAAGCTTTTCTCTCGGCTCAACTTTATTGATTCGTTTGCCCTAGAAGTTATCCGCTTACAGTCACCCGTCACAAGCGTTTTCGGTCGCGCTCGAAAGGATTTTGTTGTAAACTCGGTGAACGGGCGATACCAGATCAAGAAGGATGATTACCTTCAAGCCTTTGTCCACGCTGCCATGCGGAACCCAATCAAACTCGGGAAAACAAGTGATGACATCGACCTGAAGCGTAAGAAGATCAAGATCAAGAGGAACATCTTTGCATTTGGTGGTCCCTATCTCCAGAAGACGAAGCCAACAAACAACAAGTGCATTGGGCAACAGCACGCGATTGATATGATGAAGATGTTGTTGCTGCAACTGTTGCGATGTAAAATGGACATAGATTCCGTTAGTGGTGATAAAATTCTCGCTAACAATTTAGTTTGTTAAAAAAAGAGCTTTTAACTCTTTAACTACCAATAAATCGCTTCAAGTCCAAAGTGAAAGTGTTTCAACGCACACTTGACAGGTTACTTTTCAATCTTAATTAATGAAGATGTTTTAATGCAAAGTATTATTAACGACATCTGGTACTTGAAGGGTTCAAATAGTTATTCTTATTGTTGATGTTGGGTAGGATTTGGTGGTTAAGTTATATACAAGAGTCGGTATCATATCCAACAAGCTTTTGGATGGGTCTCTATGTTTTGTACGTTCAATAAGATTTAAGAGATCAAATGAAAATAACATAATTATTTTCATAATCTTTAAGCTTTTGCTTCTATTTTCGGCATGCAAAAAGGTTTATTTGGTCTGGCTAAATATATAACTTGATTTCGCTTTTGAGCATCTAGGATGTTAGGTTGGTTGTGCTTTAAGTTGTATGAAAAGCTTTTGAATAGGTATTATTGTATACCATTTTTGAGCTTCTCCTCAACACTATTTATCTCTTTTACGTTCCATTATATGTACGTAAGTCAACTTTTGTCAGAAACTTTAATGGTTAGAAACGATTTAGTTATTTCGGTTTTTCGTGGGTATTATGATGTGCAATACTCGTAGAGTGCAAACGTCAAAACGTTAGTTTTTTGTTTGTTTTTGTTTATCTTTAGTTTTCTTCTGAAGAAATCTTCCTCTTCTAATTTCTATCAGAGGTGAATCTAGCATGTGTCAATCATCTGTGAAGGAGAACAAATTAATAAATTTTATTCAAGAATTACTACTTTTTTACTCTCCTCCGAAGATGTTTGGCGCACTCATAGATCTGCTTCTGCATCTATCTTAAACACGTTAATAAATTATTTATTACGTTATGTTTATGTTAGTTACTATATTTCTTCTTGTAATTTTTATTATTATTTATAATATTATAATTACTATTCTTACATAATTACAACAAAATCTTGTATTTATTATTTATATTTGGGGTTAAAATAAAAGAGAATTATTATACGAGAGAAAAACTCTTGAATTGTTTGAACTTTTTTTCATTTATTAGAGGAAAAACCTCTGGCAGGTTATGCAAAAATTGGTTGCATAAAATATATTTCCAAAATGTGTAAGAAAACGTATTAATAATTGGGTATTAATTACAATGTTTTGAAAAAGAATGTATTTATACAATATGAATAATAATTATTGCTAGAATTTGTTGCCGTGTTAATGAGGTACACACGAAAATAGTACGTCAGGTTAAATAAGTTACAAAGAAATGCGAGAAGAGCAAGAAAAAAAATATCCGTGATATAGCAAAGTGCTAGCTGCCCAAGACACATACCTCTTATTGTAGAATCATTAAGAAACGGTTTTTTTGAAATCTTCGTAAACATTTTATTTCTTGAAGGTGTGTAATGATCGATAGTCAATTGAGGCGATTAAATTTTGTTTCTAATTATGGTAAATAATGTTCTAGTTGACACATTTGATATTGACTTATTTTTTTAAATAACCTGATGGCTTTTACATAGATCTACCAATTACGAATAGGTATTTTCAGATTTTATCACCTCCCTGATCTCTTGCTAATAGACACCGGCTAAAGCACGCGCACTTCTTCAGTGTACATGGTATTATTTGGCATTATCTCCGTTATCTCATGCCGCCGAGTAAATATGACATATACAAAGACAAAAATGATGATATTATCGAAAATCTTTGATACCTAATACCTTTGAATAGAGATATGTCTTTTGTATACCTTGAAAAATGGTAATTCTTTATTCAAAACTGATCTGAATAATGTGTATTTCTTACGTAGAGGTTAAGCGTGTACAAAGTTTACATAATTATTTGCATAATTTAATTCAATTCAATTCAATAAATCGGTCAAGTGTAACCAATTATGTCAATATAAATTATATAAAAACAATGAAAATTTATAGCTGAGATGGTAGCTCTCTTGAGAACTAATTTAGTCTATGTGTAATTAATTAGGTTCATGATTGAGGATGGAACATATTCATCACTTCGTAAACCTAAGCAGTTATATATTATCGTTATATACAAGTTTCAGGCAGAAAAATATTTTACATCAACGACAGAGGGTGATTTTCATTGAAATACTTGTAAATTCACAAAAATTTGTTCTCCATCACCGATTGTGTTATTTGATTTCGACATTTTTATCGTGTTTTATAGAAGCATGGCAGTTCCCTAGTGATACGTTCGTCTTTCGAATTTGTGTTGGTTTTGACAAGTATTTTGTTTGAATTAGACACATGCTTGCACACCTGTTCCGTTTTTTTTAATTTAGAGATTTGGCAAGTGTCTGTATCTGTGTGAGAAAGCTTCTTTATTGTGAAAAGAATATTTGTGATCACACTAATTTTCGAGGATTTTGCAAATTTTAATAACATTGTTAACTTGATTTTACACGGTTTGATTTTCTTCGAACGTTCTCAGAAGGTATTATGGTGCACTGAAGGCGGTTTTCCACTTCAATAAAATTTTCCAGGCACAAGAAAGGAAAGGAAAATTTTCCGCGTACAACAAGGGAAAATTTTCTGTCGTTATTTTCTACACGAAACCGAAGGAATATTTCCCTTGAAGTTTTTGTTTCAAAGATGATTATATTTTAAAGATGGTTACAACAAAAAAACTTTAACTGCTTGGAAATCTCTCGATGAGAGCGAAATACAAAAGAACAATATGGGTGAGAAAGGTTTATCGAAAAAGAAAATTAAAGGGTATAAATTTCATGCGGAAAAGACAGAAAAAGTTGAATTCGATTCTACTTTTTCAGAACGGAACGTAAAGGAATATTTTCGGTTCATACGATACATGCACATGCTCAGTTGCTTTTCCTTTCCTTTCTTTTCACGGAAAATCTTCTTGAAGTGGAAAACCGCCTATAGCCATATCTATGAACGCTTGTAAGAAGAAAACAAACACCGTAAGATTTCGGTAAGTGAATCAACCCAGGTCAACGAGCCTCATTTAATCGCCCCTCCTAATTTTATCACGCAGTTTCTTAACTATGAGAAAGCCGAAATGAATGGAGGCATTCTTAGAATTTGATCAAATCAAATTGAAATAACAATGCCTATTTTTTTCTATAAGAAAAATTTCTTGCATATGTGCATTTATATTTTCTTTTAAAATTTATTTAATTTTACATCTTAAAATGATCGATTTATAAAAAAAAATAATTACAAATATTCAACTTATCGTTTTGAAAAAACACACAAATGACTTTTGATTAACAGCGCCATCTTTTAACAATAATTTTACTTTCCATTATGTAAAAACCAAGTTGTCAATTGTACTGTTCTCTTATATCTTTAAGCGCTTGTTTTTCGTATAATCAGTGCACTCACTGCGAACCTCTATTAAATATTAACTACTTTCTCTTCACTTATTTACTCTATTAGGGAGAATAATGTATCATAAA
>JAUEKX010047714.1:0-26650 GCA_031834005.1 Dendronotus venustus
ATAGAATTATACGGCGCCTACTTTCTTTGGAAGATTTTGTTTTTTTCAGTCATCGAAAGATTTGGCCATAAACTGGCTGTTTCGTATCTATAAAAAAATAGAAAATAATGTCAGTATACGTCAGTGCAATTTAACATTTGAGTTCAATTTAAGTTTTAATCAAATGCAACTGAAACAAAAAGTGTAGGGAAAAAAAAAATTTTTTTCGACCAAAAATTATAATATATAGAGAGAGAAGCAAACACATGTGAAGGAGGGTGAAAAACAATTATCTTTGAGTGTTTCTCCACAGATAATTGTTTTTTTGCTCTCCTTCGCATGTGTTGCCAACTCTTTAAGTACGCCTCTGGATAAGCTAAATGTTGATGCAAATTGGGATAGTACATCTCTCTCTCTCTCTTGGACTTGTAAAAAGCACGAAAACAATTTATAATAATACGCAATTGATACATTTTTGGTTTTGCAAGTTTATTGTAAACCTACCCGGCCATTCGTTGTATTCGACCGGTTCTTGGAGAAAAAAAGCTTGTCGACGGATGTAGCGGCGAGAACCGATCGCGGTCATCTATATGTGGAAATTGACCACGATTGGCGCGTAGGTGATCCACGTGCAGAATCCTAATAAAGAAAATAAATTATATTTCTTTTCAAAATATCCCTATCTTCTTTATACTATATTACTACGTCTCTCTGTCTGTTGTATCGAGAAATATACTAAAATAAATTTTAAAACAATAATCTAAAAAGCTTTTTCAGATGGATATAGGATAATGACCACTTACTCATGGGTATTTTTCCAGCAGACATAAATAACTACCACTAAGAAAACAGTACAATACAAAGCGATGAAAGTGGATGCCAATGCTAACATTCCGTCAGACACTGCTTCTTCCATGGTCGCCTTAGAAACACCGATACTCGCTATTAAAAATGAAAAACAGCATCATAAATAACTCAGTCGGGACACGACGTTAGAACGACGTCATTTGTACATTGTTACAACGTCAGGACGTAAAAGCAATGTTGTAACGACGTCGTTCTGACGTTACATGAGTCCTAATACAGTGTGAATTGGCAAAAAAATGACGAATTTTTCTCTCGGTGACAAAATTTATAACCTCTGTCATGTCATGAAAGACATATTGACATTATAAAATACACTTACGTATATGAACAGGTGTAGAATAGTGACTTTCAATTGGGATTAAATTGCCAACTTCATAAACACGAACTTGTACTCTGAAATATCATAGAAATACAAAATAGAACACACATATACAGGATGATGCCTCGTCATATAAATATAACAAGTAATTGAACTTTCTGTTGTGTCATACAAAATTCTATTTCTATTACTCAGTTCTATTATTCGTTATAATTTCATAAGGGGCATCCTGTACTGGGGGCGTATGTGCCGTAGTTGATTACCCCAGATTGCTGCAAACACATGCGTAGGAGAGCAATAAAACAATGATCCTCTGAGAAAAACTACAAGATAATTTTCTTTTCACTCTCCTTCGCAGACGATGCTGTCCATCCTGAATCTTGTTTACTTGTTATAGACGTTCAAAGAGAAATCAGTTCAGATATAAGTAACTGACAGTTTTATGTCAGCAATCTTATCACCTGTACAATAAAGCAACATGGTTTTTAAGCAGAAGTCATTGAGTGCGGTGAAACTCAGCCTAAGGTACTTACCTATAACTTAATCCGACACCTAGTGGACCGTTACAAACAAGCATCTCATCAACATCATACTCAATGCATGATCCGTTGTTACCGAAGATCAGGCGGATCTGGTCATCTTTTTCTACGACCGCGGCCCGACGCTTCCGTTTCTGCGGTGTGTTCTCGGTGGAAAGAGGGAAATCGAAGATATGAGATGTATATCTTCTCAAGTGATTGTAGACGCTCGATTTGCTCTTAAAAACTGTGTACCAAGTGGTTGGTGGTTCTGATCCATATGTTTCAACTATCCGGAGGAGAGTAAAAATAGTTAATATCTTCCCGTGAGAGGAACCTTAAGACAATTGAATTCAAGCTCTCCTTTACAGATATTTGACAAACTCTAGATCCGTATTTTTAAAAAATTTGGAGTAGAACGGCAATACCAGTATTTTTATTATATATATTCTTCTCCTTCAAATTCTTGCTGCGTTACTACCCCTCAGAGGCAGAAGAGAGTATATCTTAAATTAGAGAAGTTATACACTTACGTAATGAATTTTCAGGGTGATATTGTTGGACAGTAACCTCCAATTGCTGGACCTCTCTCAAGTGTGAGAAGTCGCCAATATTAATTGTCGTTTCGAACTGGTATACACCAATCACCGTATCTTTGATCGTGATCGCTGGTTTATGAGAGATTCGAATAAACAATTCGACTGGATCAGAACCTGATGGTGGATCAAAGCTGTCGAAAGCGACAATTTTTAAGTTGTACGACGGGTCGAATGACATTACGTCATTAGTTGTCCCTGTTCGAAATGCTGTCTTGATGATACCTGTGAAAAGTAAAAGGATAAAGAACCATAAATAATAATTCAAGTTGATCTTCGTATTAATGCATCTTTTCTCATTCTTCCTCGGTATAAAAGCTTGTCTAGGGGTAATCTAATCGATGGGCATATGCCAGTAGCACTGAAATTCTTTTTGTAAATCGCCTAACGGTGATTCAGAACGCTAAGATCCTCATTGAAAAATCGACAATAACAAACCTGAACATACCTGTATGCTTCTCTATACTGAATACTTTTTGTTTGTCTCCATCAACAATTTTATATTCCAATTTTCCAAGAGGACCAGGATCCAAATCAGTGGCAATCAGTTGGTACACTGTCAAATTTGAGACGGGATTATCAACCAATGTCGTCGCATAGAATGATTTTGCGAAGTGTGGTTGATTATCGTTGACGTCTTTAACATTGATCGTTACCTATAAATGAGAAAGAATTAACAATCTGAAGAACAAATTTTTTTCATAAATGTCTATAACTCGAAAAATTAAAATTTGTCTGTGTGTCTATATGTCTGTCGATGTGAAGCAATGAACTTACAGAAACTGAAGATTCCAATTGTGGTATTCCTTTGTCATGTGCCGAAACTGTAAACTGGTACAAGCTGCGGTCTTCAAAGTTCAGTTCTTGCTTTAGAATCAATTTGTACTCAGATTCTCTATGCTTGACCACCTCGAATCGTTGTCTAAACGACGGTTCTAACACTGTAACATTGATTTCTCCGTTTTGCTGGAGATCATAGTCGCGTACAGTCATCATAAGTAATTCGCTTCCGATTTGTGTGTCTTCATTTACCTAAAATTATGAAATAACCAGTACACTGAGGTAAAGCTAGGTTGGCGTATAGCAAAAGTTGCAAAAGGTTTATACAAAAGCTAGTGACATCACATAAAGTCTCCAAAACATGTAAAAATCAAAATGAGTTACTTTGCAACGACTTCTTTATCTATAAAATAATTTAATCGTAAACATTTCAATCAAATTTCGAATAGCTGGGTACAGAAATGTATTAAGATGCGCGTAAAACACATACTTCCGCTGTGTATATGAGCTGGTTAAATTCTGGTTTGTTGTCATTAGAATCAGTCACTGTGACTCTAAGCAAGAAATAGTTCGATGCTTGTAAAGGTGGTGTGCCAGTATCAAATGCAGTTATGTTGAGAGTGTAGCTACTGATCGTCTCTCGATCCAAAGACTTCTCTGTAGTAATGGCGCCTAAAAATCAAAATTCAAGTTATTTAGTAAAAATCCTCAAATAACACAGACGATTCGTAGACCTTGCAAACATCTGGAAACTAACGATGACTAACGGTGGATCAGTTCCCTTCAAAAGTATACCTAATCAGAGGCGTAGTCATAGGGGGGGGGGGGCAGAGGGGGCGACCGCCCCCCCAAAATTTTTTTGCCTGAAAAAAGGTCCGCATTTATTAATCTTAAAAGCTTTTGAAAGTAGAAATTTTACTTGTATTGACATTAAAAAAGACGTTAGTGCAACAATATTATGAAAATATTTTTCCAACGGAAGTTTTTCCAAAACTTCCGTTTTGGAAAAAAAATTAGCTAAAAAGGTCCACTTTTTTTCGATTTCGCACCCCCAAGACAAAATATGTGACTACGCCTCTGCTAATAAAGGGTCGGCAAACGCACATGTAGGAGAGCAAAAAAGACAATAATCTGTGAGAAACACTCTAACATAATTGCTTTTCACTCTCCATCACATATGTTTCGATTCTCTACGATTTTAATCAAGGTGTTTCCTTTTATAGGCTAGATTCCTAGCATTATTTATCTTCGTCGTTTATTTTTTTAAAACAATGAATAACGAGAGCCGGAAATCCGGGCTAACCTATAGGTCCAGTTAAAATAAAAAACGAGAAACAGTTATAGTTTTTGTCGGTGAAAAATTACGTAATTTTTGGAGACAAATTTTATTCAAGGGACACCAATAACGAGCGTTTTCAAATTACTTCTTACCTGAATGTGGGTTAAGATTGAAAACACCGTTGATATTACCATCGCTTATCTGATAGGTCACATAACCATAACCGTTCTTTTCTGAGTCACGATCTGTTGCTTGAACGGTGTGTATAATTCGACTGCTCGAGATCGATTCTGGTACTGAGATGGACGCCGTGGTTTCGGTAAATACTGGGTGATTGTCGTTAGCGTCGCGCACATAAACAACGATATTCGCCGTTGATTCAAGTCCGTCGTTATCAGATGCTTCCACTGTGAACTGGTAGAAGGTAGTGACTTCATAATTCGGTGCACTTTTAATTTGTATGGTCCCGGTTAAATATGCAATCTCAAAAATGGCTGTTATGTTTTCGTTTGCTCTGATTGTATAGGTTACTTTATTCTGTCCTATTATTGAAATAGGAAAGAAAATATATAAAGAATAAGAAATTCAATGTTGTTCAAATGTGTTCTGTTTTCCTTAGATAAAGGCTCATTTAAATTTAAAGTTAGTCATACAGTGTGTATAAAAAAACTTGGAATCCACAATGAGATGTGTTTCAAAATGGTTTTGTTAAGATTTATTTTATAATCTTACGATTATGAATAGGTTCGAAGTTTTTTATACAGTCTTTATAATTATAAATTTTGAAGTGATTTTATGGGCTGATTATTATTAGTACTATTATTATTATAATACCTTGGTCAGGATCTTCAGCATATACCTGGAACGGTTCTTTTTCAAATCTAAGTGAGTTCTCCGTCACATAGTTCACGTACTCGGGCTTCGAAAACTGCGGTCGGTTGTCATTCGCGTTTAATATGTAAAGCTCCAATGTAGCTTGTTTATCCGACTTCAACGCTGGTTTCCCCTTATCTTCGATCTCAACCACTAGATCGTAAGAAGAGTTTGTCTCGTAATCCAACCTTTGCGTCGCGTAAAGTACGCCCGCTTCGCTGATCGCAAAGTGTTTGTCGGGGTCACCTTTTACAATAGTGTAGACAATCTCAGCATTTAAACCGGAATCTTTATCTGCAGCCATGATGGTAATGATGGGTACCAAAGGGCCAATTGTCTCTTTAATGCTGGTTGCGTATTCAGTCTTCAGGAAGTACGGTTTATGCTCGTTAACGTCGGAGACAGTGATAGTTAGTTCTGTGTAGTTAGTTTGTTTGCCGTCATTAGCCTCAATGAAGAGTACATATTCTTCGCGCTGCTCACGATCTAAAGGATATGTTAGCTTAATATCTCCAGTAGCTGAATCGATAGCAAACACGTGCTTAGCCGAACCGGGAATGATGGTATAGCGAATAATAGCATTTTCGTCTATGTCAGCATCGGTAGCTGAAACCTTTATGACGTGAGTGCCAACAGGTGTGTCTTCCGGAAGTGTGACGTTGTAGAAAGCTTTTTGAAATATCGGTTTGTTATCATTGAGATCCGTAACTATGATCTCAACCTTCTGTGTTACCGGATCGTTTGGTTGTAGATTGTTCACGGCTTCGATGATTAAATTGTAACTGGAAATGTTTTCGCGATCCAACGCCTTAATGCGGGACAATGTTGTTCCGTGGTTCGAGCTAGTTGGCGAAATGGTAAAGTGGCTGTTCGGATCTCCTTAAAAACGATAAACATTATAAGAATCACAATTATATAGTTGTGATACCTTTTTAATAACATGGACGCCTTGAAAAAAAAACAATTTTCTATATTATTAATCTTTTTTCTCTTTACATACCTGAATTAAACATCGATAAGTCTGCCTATATTTTTAGGTGTTATTTACCGTTTACAATTAAGGAATTAATGGTTAAGTGCTAATTCGAAGTTTTAATAGTATTTCGACAGAAAAATATTTTCAACAGACAAAAGTGACGGAAAAACCGCAATGTCTATTTATAGATACTTTTTAGAACTAAATATCTGCAATTACATTTCCAAATGCAATTGAAATTTGATATTCTGGCACAATATATGGAGACTCAAAAAAGACATGAAAATTATGAAAGCTAAGCGTTTTCAAACTACCCAAACTGCCTTATATGAAAAATTGAAACAACAAATAGAGCATAGGGGTGCAGAGAGTACAGGGGACGGGTTATAGCTTCCATTTCTAGTTTGTATTCATATGTATTGACTTTTCTACTTAAATCTAATGCTAATAGTGAAGATCAGTGAATTGAGGGGGGGGGGGTTAGAATCTTACCTCCAGCTATTCTGAATGTCATCATTTCTCTACTCGTTTCTATGCTTTCCGCTTTGACTAGAATCTCCAGTAGATCCATGGAGGTCTCTCCATTCTCTGGTGTGGAAACTACATAATCTGCTGGATCGTTGATGAAAATGGGCAAAGGTTCTAACAGAAGCAAAAACATAAGTAATGAGTGTTTGTTAAGAACCAGAAGTGGATTTAGAGGGTAAACATCATCTTCGAAGAAGAGTGAGAAGACAATGATCTTGTAGTGTTTCTTAACGGATAATTGTTCTACACTCTCCTACACAGGTGTGCCGACCCTCTGGATCCGCCTTTGAAAAGCAATAGATGATTTCATTGTCAGAAGTACTTCCTCTAAATCATTTCGTGTGTCCACATGTTATTTAATTTTATATACCAGTCAGGAATTGTCATTGGCTAAACTGCCAGCTACCTACAGTACGTGCGATAGAGCCTGAGAAGGATCTAAATGGACTGCAACATCTTTTTAGGAGAATGAAAATATATAATTATCTCGTGATGTTTTTCAGGTTACCGTTGTCTTTTTTGCAACTTCTGAGAGTTTGTGTTTAGTTAACATGATACGGAATTGTGGTTATCTAATGGTTAACCCAGTGAGAACCAACCCTTATGGAATGTATAATTTGTAATTCTTATTTAAAATCAATCAGAAAGTGAATCTCACCAAAGACTGTCAAAACGGCAATATTCGAGGATGATGTAATCCCACCAGACTTCGCTGTACAAACGTAATTTCCAGAATCGTCCACGCGTAGTTTTGACAACTTCAAACTCGTCCCAGATCCACCTGGTACCGCCTGAAAAAATTAATAATATTTAGAATATTTTTTATCGAATTTCTAAGAAATAATAACAAATGTTATTCCTCGTTTCAAGCAGCTCTTTGCAGCTCTTTTGATTTTGGATATCGCCACTATCGGAAAATGAGGTTGATCCTAAAATTATGTTTCTTCATCGTTGACTTTAAAAGTTGAACAAGAGTTGTTTGATTTTAGTTTCGTTGGAAATAGTCTTTTCAGTTGATTTCCAGAAAGATGTTGGGTTTGTAGCATTTTCTCTAAGCATGTTTTTAGTTTAAAATTTTGTAAAGGTTTAAATCTATACGTGTTAAAAATATTTATTTTTATTTTTATGATTTACAAATTATTATTTTAGCTTACAATATAGTTTTTGTTCCATTGATACTGTGGTGATTTACCGGTAGCAAAACATTGCCATTCAATTTCTGATCCTGTTGCTAAACGGATGTTTTCAGGGACAAGTTTACCAACAATGTTCGGTCCAACATCATTACATGTTGAAGAGCTCAAGTCCTCTCCTGGCAAAAAAACAAAAAATTTGAAGTGGTTACAAAAGTGGGTCAAGTATCACAAATTATTCATAGCGAAAACAAAAATTATAGGGTCATACTCTGCATTGATTTGCCTCAGTGGCTCGATGGTGAATAGTGAGGTACAGGTTTTTGTACAAAGAATGAGGTTCGAAGAGTCTGCTTTTATATATATACATTACCAAAAGTTCTCTTTAATATTAAACTTGATAATATTTTGAGAATAAAAACTATTGTTTTTATTTTGTACGACATGTTTCGACTGTCTACAGTCATCATCAGGTAAGCGAAAAATACTACATCAAAACTTTTTATACTAAATGCTTGTTACAAACGTTGCTATACGCTGCGTTGCGTTTGTTTAAGAGTTTAATATATATACATAATGCATTAATAGGTAGAGGCGAATCTACAGGGTCGACAACATCTGTGAAGGAGAGTAAATAGCTAGTAGTCATGTAGTGTTTATCATATATAAATAACATTTTGCTCTGCTGCACACAGGTTTTATACTTATTTTGCTGACATCAAGAACATCTCTCAATAGACTTTTTGTGTTAATAAGATAAGCGTTTGAAGTACAGGGTAATCCAAATGAGATTATAAGGAGTAATTGAATTTTGCATCCCAAAATGACTTCCTTCTTTAAAAGAGAAGCAGTTCTTGTTAAAATAATTGATAGACGGCAATTTCTTACCTATCTTCAGAATCGAAAATGTTGATTCTTGCTCCAAGGCGACATCTACAAGAATCTCACTCGATTTGACTTGCACAACTAAGAAATCCCACTTGCTGAGATAAATTCCTCCAGTGACCTGTAAAGTAATCGTTCCTTGCTTTGCCAACACAGATGTTGCATACAAACCATTCACAAAGTTGTTGATGTTGTTATGGACAAGTGCCAGCTGCATTTTACTCGTCGCATTGTTCAGACTTGACAGAATGACGTTAGCGGAGCAATAGTAGAAACCAGATTCCTGGACAATATACGACGTTTTGCTTTCGAATCCCGGTCCATTTTCGAAGAGAAAGTCCTTACCAGAAGTTGACCAACGGTCGATCGAGGTCCACTGGTTTGGCTGGAAGGACAAGAGTACCTCAACATTACGAGTAGATGTGAAGCCAGGTACCACTTTCGTTTCTCCGATATAGGTGATAGAACTAGTGGACTTATCAGATACTTTATAGAATTGGTCACTCTCAGTGAAGACCTTAACAGTGAAGATACTTCCCGCTTGTATGTCCATTATCCCCGATACTGATATGGTGAAGGTCTCCTCTTTTGGGGCTTTGTATGTTGCTGACAGTGCTGGAATATTATTCAAAGAAGGTATTGCTTTGGTAATACCTTCAACCTCCGAGAATTCAATATTGACAGCTACTAGATACAGGCCTGCCTTACCGATAAGGTACTCGTCTTTTGTGCTTCCAGAATCTTTTATGTACTGTCCTTTGCCATTGTTTCTCCAGCCAGTGACTAGTTTGTCACCGTATACATTCACAGTTATCGGCTCCTTCGTTTTCATTGAGAAGCCAAATGGTAGAGGCTCCATAGGAACCAAGTACTTTAAAGAGAAGCTTGTTGAGTGGGACAGATCTAGGTACTGAGCATTTGTTTGAAGGTATATTCCAATATTGTCACCTGCCTCGAGAATCAAGATCAAAGCCATCTGTATGGTACACACATCAGGACAGCTCGGGTAAACGTGACTAGCACCTCCAACGGATTTATCGATGACATTCTCTCCAGAGTTACTTATGTCACCGTTCAATCCAATCTTCAATCTAGATAGTAATGAAATGATTCTCTTACGGATGTTTATAAGAAGAATAAACCTAGAAAAACATCTACTAAGAGCGTTGTTATGAGACATCATTGTAAATATGACCTAAAATTCTGATCGAGTTCTTTACACTCCTACTATCGATAAAAAAATCTTTCGGGAACCTTTATTAAATATACTATTTCTGTAAACAACTTTGGCTGGGATGGCTGATAGAGCGATTATTTATTTCATATCTTTTTTCATCCCCATTTTCCGTTTTTCATCTGCTTTAATGTATAAAGCATTCACAAATTCAAAGTCCAAAAATTTCGAATACGCTAGTTAGCAAAATATAACAACAAGCAATCTCAGGAGCATGTTTTTGTTTTATGTAGCTCCTATATCAGTCTGCCATTCTGTTTGAAACTCACCTGATAAAGTAGTCTGTGATATTGGATTCGGCTGTTATGGAGGTGCTAACGAGATATATACCTGCGTATTGTGCAGTGTAAAAGCCTTTATCACCAAAGTAGTATTTACCAGATGATTCTTGCGTTTGTGCAATGTTTACTTTGAAATCTCGCAGGCGAGACCAGAATCTAAGAAAATCGAATTGATAAGTTTAACATTTTGGACATGGTAACTATTTTACTATTTTGATTTTATGTCTTTAAAATTAATGCACCTTTAGAATCAATGAAAAAATCTTCTTGATTGTTGATAATAAAGTATTTAAAATACTCAATATCTTTCCTACACAACGAAGATCTTAATTTAAATATGTGTTTCAAAATGCGTATCAAGATTCTAACTCAATTCTAAATTACCCGTTGGATGGCATTACTCTGGTAGTATCAGATAAACCGGAGATAATAGATGCTGGTGTATGGAAGCGTGGAATACGAACAATAGAAAAACTACTGTACGATCGAAGGTTCTCCCAGTTTGCACCTGGAGTTGTAGATTGAACCTAAAAAGGGATATATACGGTAAAGATTTATTCTTCTCCTTGGAAAAAAGATACCAAAGATAAGGAAACAAGATGTTATTTGGACCTAAAAATCTGAAACCCTAAAAAATAAACTTTAAATCTGAAATCAGTATGTTTTTGTGAGCTCGGGTAACTAAAATTCAATTAAAATAGTGTTCTTCTTTTTTGTAAGATTAGAGAGGTGGGGTTTTCACAGGACTTTTTGTCATTTAGCTTGTAGTAAAAGTACTTACCCTAATAGATAATGCTTGGTGTGAAGTGATGTGCAAGACACCGAACAACTTCATCGTGAATGTAGGCTTCTGTGTTTTTGTGTACTTAGTAATCAGGCCTGTAATACCATTCCTTGTAAATAGACCTTCGTGGATATAAAATAAAAAAAAAAGAAATTTAATCTTTTCAATCAATAATAGTTTTTTAGCATACAGTATAAGTGCTAATTTCGAGTCCATCAATTCTTTCAGTACAAAAGCCTCTTATTTTGGTTTGAATAAAGAGGCGCATTTTTGTCTCGATTCTTCGTTCTCCAAACTTCTTTAAGAGACTTTACTATAAAAAGTTTAAATGGTCTTGAATTGGAATGTGAAAAACCTCTTAGAGAGCAAACAGATTAATCGCGAGTAAATCAGCATAAACATTGTCTACTACAACTTACCTATCTCAAAATCTCCAACAATATCTGAATTGCTTGCATAGGTCGCTTTGATGGTGATACTGATGGACACAGAATAGAGACCAGCTTCCAAAACAAAAATATGCCCAGCGTCTGAATCAATATCTAGCAGCGAACCTGCACCAAGAGCAAAACAAGGATTTGAGTAAAAAGAATTAGAAAAAAAAAATCCCTCAGTTAATCTTACAACCTTCCATTTGAACTGAATTTTCTATTTTTTAATTTTGGCGCTAAATTCGGTACTTTTATTTGGTATTTATTTTTAAGTTGTATGTTTGTTTAAGAGTTAAAGCTCTATAAAGAATTTTTTCTGCTAGTGACATTTGCAGCTTTAATTTTAGAGACGTTGTCAAACTGTTTCTTTTTATCTAGCCAGTATATCAGAGGCGGACACAGGGGTGTAGCAAAATTTCAGGAGGAGAGTAAGCTATGATTAAAAATTCCTTAACTCACACAAAATCTAACTGTTAATGACTTTTTAATTACCGTTCACTCTCCTCCTGAAATTTCGCTACACCACTGTGTCCGCCTCTGTATATAATATAACTACCTTGTTTGAAGACACCTGGAGCTGTATTGCCACGTGAACCTTTCCAGTACAAGACTTTCTTCCAACCACTAGCATCTTTGATGTTCTGAGAAATGGATTCGCTCAACATCAGCTGAGCTGCTGAGCCGTATATACTGTCAAATGATGACATGTAGACTACCGAGAATAAAGAATCTTGACTTATACTGTAGCTGTCGTCTAGTGACGATAGTAGCCAGACGGAGATGTTTTGGCCAGCACGTACTTTGAGGACACCAGACACTACCAACGTAAAGAAATCACTTTTGAAAATAAAATAAAATGGGAGAAATAGAAACACAATAAATAAAATCCAATATGGACCTTTACAGCGACGAGGTTTGAATTTATGACAGAAACTAGACATGATAGGGCTCCTTTAGTTTTAAAATAATTTTAAGCGAAGCAAATTACAGCCCAGTCTACATTACATTCTAAGTTAGATTTACCAATCTTTAAGAAGAAAAAACTCACAGGCCCACAATTTAGATTATTTGGACTCGGTTAGATTACATGATTTATTTATAGGATAACTTACTTAGAACTTGGTCTGTACAGATGTTGCATATAATCTTGTAGACCATTTTGAAAAGTGAATGACGTAGGGTCACCATTCAGTGCAATGTTCAGAATACTTTTAGAATCTTTCAAGCTGCCATCTTGAACCTTGACTGAAGCGGATACGAAATAGAAGCCATCCAATGGTGCTACATAACTAGAATTGAATAATTAAAACAATTTTGACCAGTTTCTTGGATAATATTAACCATTCGCATTCACATATTTCTATGAAATACTTACTTTCCATCTTGCTCGTAGAATCCAGGACCAGAAGAAAACATTGCAACAGAGCCACCATCTGAAGATAACCAGTTCTTGATTTGCATCCACCCCGCTTGCTCAACAGGCTGTCTCAGTTTTAGTACGGTGGAAAATCCATTTACGGCGAAGATCTGTCCGATAAAAACGCAAGAAAATGTGCTTTCACTAGCAACAGTCCACGAAACATCGTTATCAACTTTAGCATATACTGAAACAGTGTCTCCTGAAATTAACAATTCAATAACGAAATAATCAAAACACAAAGTTCTCCACATTTTTCGTTTGAATTCAAAGATTACATACGGTTCTAAAAACGGTTCGATTTACAGATCTATTAAGATGGCGAATTGAGAATAATTTCAAAAAAATCGCAAATGAGAGGTTGTATTCTAAATTCGTGAAATTTTCTGGTTGTAATAATTTTTGATATTAGAATACTAGAATAGTATGAAATAAAGAAAAATAGTCCATTTAACCTGTCTAACCATCCCGATACGGTATGGTCGAAGACGCTCATCATTCTATGACCTCATTTTGTTTTCCAACAATCACAACATATATTTTCTCCTGATATTGTCTCAGAAATAGTGAAAATAAACTGGGCTTCTTCTTAGAGTCTCTTGCACAAATTGAAACTTTTAAGATGAGTGAAAATGAAAAATATGTATTTGCGTACCTTTTTTTATTTGCAATGCTCCAGCAATACTCAAGCTATCTTTCACTGCGGCTGGATTTCCTTTGGTCGCGTATAAGGAAAAACGCTTCGAGGTGACCCCGTTCAATGAGATTATGATAGAAATTGGGCCGTTTGCGTCTTGAAAAATGATGTTTGCTGCTAGGTAATATACTCCAGTTACTCCGGCTGTATATTGTCCGGTTTGCAGGTCTGTTGTAAAGGAGTAAGAACCGGTACCTTTCACTTCGAGATTTTTTAATTTTTGCCATGTGTTTCCCACCGAAAATACGTCCTATAAATATAGAATTTTGAATAAAGGTCCAATTTTTCAAAGTAATTTTTGTAACCACATAACTGCATTAAATCACGCTTTTTCTCATAAAATAGACAAAGAAATTTGTAAATATTTGAGTACTCTCATTTTTATATTTTCAAATCCTTATTTTTGAAGGTAAGAACGAAAATATAATAAATTTTCGTAAACCAAAAAGTTTTGTTTCGTAAAAAGTTTCCTTTTCGTAATTAAGTTCTCGAAAATCCTTTTTATGTTGACGCTAGTTTTGTGACGTCAAATATTATTTTTATAAAGATTTCCATCATTCCAGCTACCAACTCTCCAGCGTAAACATCTCACCAGCAACATAAACCTCAGAAAAAACGGTAAGTTTGATGCTCCAAGACATTATTTATTAACAATTTTTTTTAAATATCGTTCTCAAAGTGCAATTAAGCACCCTGCATAAATGTATCATTAGCCTCAATCAACCTCAACTTGTTATGAAACAAGATGAGACCTGAAAACAGTTTGAGATGGAAGTTGTATAATAAAAACACTTCGGCTGAACTTACTCTCACGCGCAAATAAATTAAGGTTTATCCAATACTTTGTCTTGGAAATCACGGTTAATTTTTAGCATCGAGATTCTAATAAAATGCCAAGTTATAAGAAAATCTCAAAAAGTGTAAAAAAGTAAGTACTTCATACTAACCGGTGCGGGTTGTACGATATGAAAAGCTTGGTAGTCTTGTTGTGACACTGCAACGCTGATCCGAGAACCCACTAATACCTTGTACGACTCTTGGATGCCAAGATAGATGTACAGCTGTAGCGGGATATTCGCAGGTAGCTCGAGGATACCCGCTACACTATATGAAGAGACGGTTTTGCCGCTTTGCTTGGTCGTGAAAACACCTGTACGTAGGGCGGTCAGCGCAGTTCCATCACTGTGGAGTGTAAGAATAGCGCCTGAGGGAGAGATCGCCTCGATGTTGATAACACCGCTTATGGTAAAGATTTGTCGCTCGCTGTGATAGAATCTGAAACGATGTAGAGTATTTTATAACAACTAGCTCCTCGTGTGTTAAAGGTTTCTGTTTGTAAAAAATAATCTCACAAAAAACCTAGATAGAATCACTGTTTAAGAGATTGAAAGATGTTTATGTGGAAAACTTTCGAATGTCATACATATTTTTTCGTATATACTACATATCGGGAATAATTTGGCAACGTATTGTACGGTTTTTCAACAAGTTTTCGTAACGCGAGGTACTGATTTCACAACAAATAAAATATCTAACTTAAGTGTGAACGCTAGAAAAATATATCAACAATCTCTATTGAACGTACTTTCCAGACGAAACACTATCGGCGATTGCTTCGTATTGACCAAGACCAGCAGTTGGTTTCGGTAAAGGGATGTTCACCCATGTTCTTCCTGATCCTTCTACAGTTTCTAAGAATACTGTTGAAAATCCTAAATAAAGTGTTAGAGGGATTACATTATTATGTAAGATTCCAAAATTTATTATTTAAAATATAACATAATTCTAAGATTCTAAAGTATTTTTTTCCGTTATTTCTATAATTTTGATTGACAAGTCATTTTCATTGATGTTATTTTTCTATATAATTCTGGGAGAGAGACTTTTTTTTAACAAGCTACTTAAACACATAGAAAACCATTACCAGGAATGAAAAATGAAAAGAATAATTTATTATAGGTTTTGCTTATTTTTTCTCATGAGTAGAAGAAGAAGATTATTTTTATTAATAAAAATAGAATCACACCTAGGGAAACTTTTTAAAACTTTTCATTGGTCCAATTGTAGAAGATAACAAAACACAGAATAGGAGTAATTTAGGCTTGCGTTATTAATTCGATATTAATAATTTTAGAACGATCCTTTTGAAAAGGCTCTGATATAAGATAAATGAGAAGAGGTTAAGCTTTCCTGGTTGGATATCTTTCGTAATCAAAACACTGTAGAAATGATATAAAAGCTAAAAAAACATTACAGATTTTAAACACTGATTCTTCTGGAGACAAAAGTACTTAATGGTATCGAGATACCATTGCTATAGTTTTCATATAAACGTAGTAAAGGCTTATGGAGAAAAGAATTGGGGACATTTTTTCAACAAAAATGGTAAGCAATAGACAATTACTTAGTTTCGTTTTGCAGCGATTATGACCAGGAAGAAGAAAAGCTGTTGAGTTTGAAATTAATTAAACAACACTTGTGGAAAATTTATTTATTTACTTCTTAATCAAAATTGACTTTAATGTCAAAACAAAGTATAGTCAGCTTCCACATTACGGAATCAACTTTGTTCCACATTTGAAGTCTGATCTTCGAGTTTAAAAAATTTCTTTGAGTAAACTTAAATTCTGGTTTTGAATAATAGCTACTCAAAACCGGGATTTTTCCACAAGTTGCTTGTCAAAGTTACTCAAGGAAATTTTTTTAAACAAATAATTTTGAGTTTTGGCGCATGCGTAGTCATAGTTATACAAATGTTCCTTCACCACAGTAAATATTAGTTATAAAGCAAAAAAGTGTATAGAGCAAGTCAACTACATATAGCGCTGTGAAATGTTCAAAGAAGAGGTACGAAGAGGAAAATTACTAAGTTAATAAAATAATGTTATCCATGTTATTTATATGAATAAGGTACTGTTTCTTCTGTAGAAATGAAGCATCATTTTATATTTATTCGCTAGTTACTATTTACGGGTTTTTGGTAGCTACGGTTAGATAATTACAAGAAATGTTTTATTCTAGATTCTTTTTCTTTTTGGTATATCAAGACCCCTTACACTGTTGTTTCAATAGTGTTAATCTTTATTTTAGAAGACCATGGCTCTAGATTTTTGAATTTAATGGTTTTCGAGGGATAAATTGTACATTTTCTTCATAAAGTTTCTTAAAGCTATTTAAAGTAAATGTTAGTGCTCAAAGACGCTGTGTGTTAAAACTAAAAAGGATGGTTGTCTATAGACTGGCTATTTATGAAGTACTTTCGGAACATATTGCATTCGTTCGTTTTAAAGTCGTTTTTTATTAATTGAAAGGATTCGTAGCCAAGAGAATTTGCAATGTTTCTAACCTTTGAATAGAAATGAGTGAACGTCTTCGTGCAAAGCCCTCAAATCCACCCTTCTCCATTATAATCAATTTATTTTTTGCATTTTGCTTGTTTTGTCAGACACATTTTATTTGTAAACAACAAAAAACCATTGCCTTTTCTATTAATTGTGGCTGGCTTGCGGTCTCATCCTGTAACATATGTTCAAAAAAGTTTAATGATTGAAAATTTCAAAAGTCTTAATTGTTTTTCTTCTTTATTTTTCTCTACTTTTCATTCTTTATTACTAAACCTTTTAAAAACCTGGCTAAGCTCTTATCAAATAATAATGAAAATATTAAATAAAAAAAGAAGACACAAAACCTAAAAAAAAGGACTTGGGCTGATTTTATACAAAATGCATGGAAAGAAATAAAGGAAGTGAAGAAAAATAAGGTTTGCTTTTTTTCTTAAGTTCCCAGAAAAGTCAGTAAAATAACGTTGTTAAAACGTCCAACACTGCTGAAACATGTTTATAATGGCTTGAGTTTTTTCTCTTACTTTTCCTTTTATCATCTTTCATTCTTTGAGAGATTTTGGATATTTTGTAAGCAAGTAGAAGATTTAAGAAGAAAGTTTCAAGGGAAGAAGGTACAGAGAAACTTGAATCATTTTAAATTTGATTCAATTACATTCGAAAAAAAAAAGTATTCTTAATGCTACAATCATCAAAGGGAGTTTTTTTTTATAGTTTTTAGTTTCTTCTTGAGGTATTAGATTGACTATGCATGAGATACTACAAGTGGGATTGATTTGTGATTGTAAGAATAAGAAGTATAAAGTAGCCTCATTTTTTTTACATTGAACATATTGCGCCACACTCTTGAGGGAAGATTTACTTCATTTTTATTGTTTCCACTTTTTCGTAGAGATATTCTTGTTGCTACAGCATTTAGTTGAGATCTGCATCGTTAAGTTTCTAATTGCATTGCAATCATGTTATTCATTGTTTTGGAGATTTCGACATTAGAGAGATTTTGTCATAGATGACGTAGATTTTCCTCCTTGTAAATTTTACGCAAAAAGGGTGTGTCCTGTATCGGTTGGTCATGACAACACAACTTGATTACGTAAAAAGCCTTTTTCCACTTTTGAGAATGAAATATTGATTGCGTCATCCAATGAAAAACATCTCTAATTCAATAGCCGTCTCCCAGATTTGACTAAATAATCTAAAGATGTTTTTATCTACATGGCGGCAATAAATATTTGAAATGGCGGTATCATAATGCAATTCATTATACCACACCTGTCAATTCATCTTCGTCAGACGCACATGCCATGCTTTGATGACACATTATGTGTTATTGTCAATAAAGATTTTAGTGATCAACTGGTTTATTGTTAACAAAAAAATAGCAATTTTGGCATGCAATATGTTTACAGTTTGATTTATTCCCTCCAAAACAACAGAACAAAAAGAAGTGTTTGTATGGAACAAGAACGCAATATTTTACTAACAAACGAATGTCTTTTCACGAGTAACAACCTGACATTAAATGCCGAAATTGCTGAATAAAACACGAGAATTTTTTTATGTCAAAAGGCAATATTATAATAAATTTATATAAATGATAAAATGCATTTTGGAAGCATGAATAACCAGCCAGTAAGATTCTCGCCATCGCTGAACATCGTCGGACTAGAAAAACTCAAATTATCTACCCTTCGTCAAATTACATCCATACCTCCTCTTTACGACAAAATCAAAAGTAAAACTCTTAAGCTTTTTGAGCAAATCAAACGCTCAACCACTGGCCTGTCAAAATTATGCTTTGAGGGTATGTTAGAAGGCAAAAGGACTAGAGGCAAAACTAAGAGACGATGGAGAGACAATATTTTTGACTGGACATCAATAGGCGACTGGGCTTCCATCAACCAACTCATACTAGATGGCAAGAAATGGCGAAGCATAAGTCATGTAGGTTCGCAATCTACAACTAGCGAAAGAAGCGACTCATGATGAAGATTCTGGCATTCTAAAATGTTGGTTTTTTTTTGTTACCAATGACTGCATGCGTATTTTTATTTCTACAGTTTCTGAAAGTAATTAAAAAAATTCCTTGGAAACGGGTAAAGCATAATTATGAAATAACCAAATACTTTTTTAGTTGATGTTCATAACCGTTATAAATCCTCTTCTCTGTGCTGCTATAAATTGCGTCAAGAGGAAGACATAAAAATGGCAAGGCAAGAATGGCAAAAAAAAAAAATATCATGTTTATTTACGAGGAAGCAATCGATAAAACGTAAATGTATGTCTGATAAGGGAAAAGATTATTCCTAATTCTCTGTCTTTCTTGATCTCTATCAACTATTATAATACCATTCGCATGCCAAAAATACAAAAGCAATGATGATTGATTTGCGATTTACAATATCACGTGTAAAATGGCATTCCAATATCTTTGCGACAATGTGGTGATTAAATGACAAAAATGTCAATTAAGTCGAGACTCTTTTCTTCAATTATAAAAAGGGCGAGCTGAAAATATCATATTTTTGTTGTGTGATTTTTGTATGAGGAGAAAGTCATCATTCAGGATATAATAGTGTGTTGGAGACGAATGTTGTGATACTGGTTATAACTTTTTTTTAAATAATTTCGTTTTAAATAATAGGTGATAGGTTAATAAACTTTTGTCACTTTCTGTTATAGAGGTTGTATTTAGCAATCTAGCACACATGAAGAATGAAAAGGCTTGCAAAACTACGATTTTTAATCATAGCGATACACGAGGTTGTTCAGAATATGCTGTGGAAACAAAGGAATCTTGAAAATTGTTTTTCAAAACCTTCCTTGTATCAAAAGTCCTAGGTTTAAAAAGGCTAAAATTGAAAGACAAGTATTCTAGTAACACCATTGAAGCTGATATTCCCAATATTTGCTACTGTAACTTTTATGCCTTCTTTTCAATTTTGCTGAAACTTTGAGTAATATATATTCAAGAATGCAATATAGTAGGAGATTTTTTTCTAACGAATGTTTTGGCATGTCATAAGGAATAAATTCTATTGATATCTGATAATGCCAAGACATGTATATGTGATTACTTTCGAACTCTGTAACAATTAAATGTATCTATATTTAAATCAATTATGAAGCACATAACAAGAAACAATAAAAGGGTTTGTTGTAGAGTCTCCAATGTTTTTCTCATCATCATTACATTCTCATCAATTATATGCATTTGTGATCTAAATTTAATTGGAGGGTCAAATTTTACGATAATAAGACAAAAATATCGAGTTGTTTGTATGTATGTTTTGGTCAATACTGGATGCTCTAATACTGCTTTATCGATGCACTAGTGAAAATATACAATGATAGTGATATTTTATGAAGCATTTTTAATGCTTTACATTGTTCTTTACTTTCTCATAGACAAGAAGCATAACACATCTCACATTCAAGAAAATGGCTCAAACAAACGGAATGACAAACGGAAACAGTCCCCATGGTGGCATTGTATTCGGTCTCATGAACCAACAAGGAAAATATCTGACTGCAGAAAAGTTCGGAAATCAAATCAGTGTTACTGGTACCTCTCTCAGAGCCAAACAGCTCTGGACATTCGAGCCAGAAGGTGCTGAGTCAACAAAAGGGTATTTAAGGAGTCCACAGAAAAACTACCTGGAAACTACTAAGACTGGTGTAGTCACATGCGAAGCCGAAGAAAAACAGTCTTCCCTGTTATTTGACGTCACTGTGACAGAAGATGGGCGATGGGCGTTCAAAGATTCCTTTGGAAAATTTTTGGCGGGAAATACCGAACAACTGTACACAACCATGGATTCAAAACAAGCGGACGAGTACCTGTGGGCTATCCACATCGCCGGTCACCCACAATATAACATGAAAAGTCTCTCTCGCAAGCGGTACATTCACCTCAAAAACGAAGAACAACTTTGCGCGAGCGAAGATATACCTTGGGGCCATGATGCCGTTATCACTTTGGAATTCCAGAAAGGAAAATATGCTATACGTGATAACCAGGGACGTTACCTGGATGGAGAATCGGGAAATCTGGAAACCTCGGCCACCGAAAACTGCATGTTCTCAATTTCTTTGCAGGACACTGAGTTTGCTTTCAAGACATCGAGTGGTAAATATCTGACGGTCCACGGACCAATGGGGAAACTGATCGCGAACAAGAAAACGATAACACGTGACGAGTTGTTTGCGCTGGAGGAGAGTAAAGCTCAAGTGATGTTGACTGCCAACAACGGCAAGAAAGCCTCAACAAAACAAGGTTAGTTTATATAAAAACCACCCTATAAGAAAACTAGTGAGTTTGTGTTTGTTTATGACATCATGGTTTCTTTTCTCTATTGATTTCGTAGATTAATTTAGAACCATGGTATGGTTAATGAAACAAATGGAAACTGCTGATATAAGTTACATACTTTTAAAGTGATTAATCCTCGTGTAATTGATTGTTTAATAGGAATTTATAAGGCATGCAAGATATTGTTCGGTGATTAGTATTGATACTCATGACGAGGAAAGCATCTACTTTTAGCATGAAGCATGCACTAGTGCATAATGTATAAGCCAGTTGATAAAAGTTCATTTTACTTTGGGCCGATGAAAGATTTATACTAAAAATATTCTAAGCTTCGATTTAATTATTTTAAAGCTCTAGCTATTTAAACGATTCTTTATATATAGGCAACCTGCATAGGCATATAAGTAACTGAATTGGATTGAATCTGATCATAATCCTAAGTTGCTAAATACTGAAATTTCTAATAAAAGAAATCGTGTAATCAAGGTGGAGCCAAACTTTTCAAACTCGTCAAATTTTCCGGAACGGTAAGGTAATTGATTCATCCTCGCCATTTTTATTATAACTTGTTTATGCATCTACCAAAAAGGTATCGATGTTACTGCTAATCAATTTATGGATCTTGGAGACACTGAAACATTCCAAATGGAATACCAAGAAGGAAAGGCAAACCAAATTACACTCTTATCAAAGAACAAAAAGTATTGGACGGCCGGGAAAACCATCACAGCATCTTCAGACACAGTAAGAAATCCTACTAAGTGATCGCATATTATTTATACTTACCACGTGACATTTTTATGAAAGGAGGAATTAGAGATGATTATGTTTTTACAATATGCTACATCCCCCTGCCTGTCATATATTATATTTTGATAACTCCCAAGGGACCAGTAAGGGTTCGGATATATCGAGTTATAAATCAAGTCATCAAATCTTCCATAATAATTTTTTCATAAAGAATAATACGAATCGTTAATAAAAAACTTTTTTCTATTTTCCAAAAAGGTAATACCAGAGTCCATTTTTACTATGGAATACGTCGGTGATAAAATTGCTTTAAAGGCAAACAACGACAACTACATAGTATCATCATCTGGCGGCCAGCTAACACCGACTGGTGACTCTACTAGTGACCCTAACACATCGTTTACGTTAGAGCTGATGAACAGACCCATATTGGTACTCAGAGGTGAACACGGCTACATAGGATTCACCGAGACGAATGATAAAGTACAATGCAACCGCGGTGCATACGATGCAATGTTGGTAGAGACTGTCGAAGATCAGCCCGGTAAGTACCGGTTGAAAACCACAAAAGGGAAGAGCTGGAAAGTGGATGGCTCTTTGGCGCTTGTGCAAAGCACGGATGAGGGTGATTTGTTTTCGTTTGAACTCTGCAGCAAAAACAAAATGATGATCAAAACACCGAGCGGGCAGTATTTAAAAGGCGACCATAATGGTGCAATAACAGCGACAGGGAGTGCCAATGACAGATCAATAACTTGGGAATATTGAGGAAGATGGAAGGAAATAAAGACATAGAGCAATAAAAATAAGCCAAAACTTGAAAAACTAAATTAAATAAATACGGAACATGTAAATACGAGTGTGAAATGAAGAATATTTACGAAATACAAAAAGCGATTTTAATTCATTTTGGTTATGGAACTGACTAACTACCATGGGATATAACCATAGTTAGGAAATCTAGTGTTTGTTGTGATCTTAATTTTTTTTAGCGAAAAAGGAAACAAAATCGGAACGTTTACGAATTACTTGACGCATTTCAAATTTAAAACCTATACAATTTATTTGCTCAATTGTAAGTTCTGCAAAAGGTTTACTTTGATGTACTTAATCTCGAATGCAATTCTTAAATTTGGTAATGTTTATTTATTAATTAATAAATTGTAGATTTTTTTTCTATTTGTTTTTTTTTTTCTAGTTAAGTGTTATGGATAGTTGAGGAAAGACTAACCTTCCAATTTAATATATTGCATGCTTCTAATTTCTGTTTAATTCATAAACCCTAATGATGACAAATTTTGCTCTCAAACGTGCAACTAGCAAACATTCAATTAACAAATTTGCGATATTTACGAAGCAAACTGCAGCACAAAAAAAATCAATAGCCTATATCTCAGTTTTAGGTTATCGATTTGAACCACGTGTAAAAAAAGACAAGCACAGTTTTGTACATTTTAAAGTCTAATGAGTGTATTTTTGCCAAAAAGGAAAAACAGACTTACCAGGAATGCCATTAGCTTGATTGTTGATGAGAATACCAGAAAAACTGCTTTCACTCTCCACGGTAAACGCTCCTGTACCATAGGCAAATAGAGCGAGTTTATCGCCAGGTTTCAAGTGTAACGAAAGCGAGATAAAGAGCGGGAATGTAGAGCCTGTTCTCTCCTCATCGTGAATAATCTTGCTACCGGTAGTCAGGCCATTTATCGAGATTGCCAATTCAAATGTTCCAGCATCGGTGTTGGTAATGTGAACGACAGCTGATATTTGGTAAACCCCTTTACAAATTGATACGAATTGTCCGATGTCCGAGGAGAAACCAGTCCCACTACGAAAAATGCCGGGTAGCCCATAATCTTTCCAGCGAATGATTTGTGTCGCCGATCCGTTTGATGGTAAAGAGTTTTTAAGGTAGGCAGAGAATCCTGGTACATAGCCAAACAATCCAACAAATTCGACCCCAAGTGTTGATTCCGAACTCCCTATTAGTGTCCAGTTGGTATCGTTATCGGAATAAACATAAATTGATAACGTGTTATCGGGTTGTAGGCGAACTGTCCCAAACACGGACAAGCTGTTGAAGTTAGTAGCATCTCTGAAGCTGCTTACGAGACCCGGATGAGTATTGTCGTGGTCATTATTTATCAAAACCTTGACTTTGAAAAGTCCATTGTCCGCAGCTGAGAACGTTATGGTTGTAAAAATGTTATACAGACCGGCCGACTCGGCCTTAAAATCGCCGTTGTACAGAGCTGCAGATGAGGTTGTGTGTCCAGTGCCCTCTGGCGATATCCAGTCAGTAATTTTGTACCAACCAACAGCTGAGAAAACTTGGTTTTCTTTCAGGTTAGCACTGATAACGATTTTACCAAAGCCTACACAGACAAACAAAGCAAAGCAAGAATAACACAATTATATGGCTACACGATTATAACTATTGCATTATTATTTCTTATTCGTATTATAAAACGATTTATAAAAAACAGAGGTGAACCATCTTGGTCAAACATTTCAGGAGGAGAGTAAAAAACATTTAAAATAATTGATTTCTAGCTCTCCTTCGCCTTCTCTTTATTTGACGCACTCTAGAACCGCCTCCGTTAAAAAATAAGAAAAAAACAAAACAAAGACATATAATGAACATTGTGTACAGGCTTTTTCTTTTAAGAATTTAAAAATTCGGTGTGATCTTGTTCATAGAACTAAATCACAGAAAAACAGAAAGATTTTTTTTGGTTTAAATATAACTTTTGTCGAACAATAATTTCGTCACTTTTATCTGACATTCTTTTGTCCAATAAAATACATAAGATAGTAAAGATAATAAATAGAAAAATAATAATAAAGAACTGACCTTCAATAACAGACAACAACGAAAGCAAAATAATGATAGAAATACTAAATCCAATCCTTTCCATCTTGTTCTAAACAGCAGTACAGTTTTCTTTATTGTTTTTTAAACATTTTTAAAACCTCTTGTTATACCTTATTTTGAAATTTTACAAAACATAAAAGGTTGGATATATAACTCTATCCAAAAGAATTTTATTTAAAGTGATTGTGCAAATTCATGAATATTTTGAAATGATTATTTCCTTTAAATGCTTCTAAAACTGTAAAACTTGAATAATATAGCTATAAATGATTAATTTTAGTTTAGATTTTAGTTAATTCTGTTTTCGAATATTGCTAGGCAACCCATGGATTAGTCACGGCCAATTCGCCAATTGAATCTTTCAATGCATTCAATAAGTAACAATATAAACAATTACATCATTGATCAAATAATCAAAAAGTGTGATAGTTTAAAATCATCGATTTTATTTTATTTTGAGTTCGATATCAGTCGCGGATTTAGAAATCTTAGACCCTCTTTTTCGTTATAGCAAAAAAATAAACGTCGCGCGTTCCACGCGTTAGGCTTAATTGTCCACGCTACCGCTGCCTATTCATGAAATATTAACCCATAACTAATAATAAATTGTAACAAGTGTATATATTTGAAATTATATTAAAGCATGGCACGCAGACACGGCATACCTAAACACATATAAATAAATTAAATACACATAATAATTAATAACAATAATTATTTATTAGAAATAATAGTTGGCAAAAAAAATCTAAATCGGAAGATAGATCAAAATTATAGAAAAAATCTTTGATTTTCTTTCTTAGTAAAATATGGCATGAAGAAAATGTATTTGGGTAACTGAATCGTGGTGAATCGCGTAAATTTCGGCCGTTATATCGCAATTGGAACTTACAATGATCACCAAAAAAGACAAATGTTAACATGAATTTGGACGTTTTCAAACGCCAATACGAATTTCCCAATAAAAATGATTTGAAAATTTTTCGAAATCAACATAGGAATATTTTAATTCATAACAAAAAACGGCCATCATCAGGCTTGGCGTTCTACTAAACAAACAGTGTAAAATTAAAAGTATAATATATATATACTGTTTGCTGCTAATGGCTCTTTTCCATGAAAGATTAATTTCCTTTTTTAATAAACTTCTTTCTTTATATTCCTGTTCTGTTTTTCCTTGTCATGTAGGACGTAACCTTTTTTTTTTTGACAGAAATATTAATTACATTATCGAATTACATTACCGCAGTTCGAAAATTTAATGGCTTAAACTTGATTTGTTGAAATCTCGCAGAGAATAATAAACAATAACAAACACTCCACCGGCTTGCATTTTTAGCAAAATAAGAAAAAGTCAGTGGTCCGTGGTTAATCACATAAAATAGTCACAATTATTACTCTTTTGTTTTTCTTGTTTTGTACTTAGTGTCCCTTGTCAGTGATAAAGTTATTGTTGGTTGCCGATTGTTTCATTTATATTTTATTATATGATATTATTGCCCACGTGCTCTCTTATCTGTCTTCAATATTCTGTTCGCGAGGACTTTTGTACCTCTTCAGAGAAAGCGATTTTTAGGAGATGTTTTTAAGAGCATTTCGAGAATTTTGTTGTTGTTTTGGTATTTTTATATATATATCAGTTACTTACAGAGATGGGAAGTGGTCAACACATTTGCATTAGTAAGATAAATTAATTTTATTCTATTATTTTTTGGCTTGATTTTTATCTGAGTTATAACTTTGATTAATTATAGATTGCTTTGTTGCATCCTCCCTACTTGACTCTGTTATCAGC
>JAUEKX010048048.1:0-13729 GCA_031834005.1 Dendronotus venustus
ATATTTCTAACAAAAACCCTTGTTGGCCAGTTGCCAGATTGCATATTTACAAAATAAACCCTTGAGACACCTGATGCAGTGCGGATAGACACTTCGTTAAACAAAATAGGTTTGCCTTTCAGTGTAAGGTTAGTTTGTTTTGTTATCCAATGCCTTATACCGCTTGCGCAGTGTCATATAACTGAAAATGTAAAGAATTCGACCAAAAGTAAACTGGCATTATCAATCAGGAGATGAGACCAGACCCATAAATCTTCAGACTATTGTCGGTTTTCCGTCAATAATATCATTTGTTAGGATTAGGATTACCTCCGCCGTTCGCAGAAAGAATCTATCTTTTATTGTTATTTTTATTCGCTCCGACAGTGCAGCTCTGAACTACCCGAATTTTAGAATACTCGTACTCGCCCAGCTCCGCATGTGAGCACGTTCAGTTCTGTTACGCTATTTATTCTAGTCGACACACAAGCAGGCAAGAGAGCTCGCATTGTTGACTCACGGCTTAATACACGCTAGACTTGAGCTATATATTCGGCAGCGGATGTTCAGTGTCTTTAGAAAAATTATTACAATATGTTGGGCAATGATTTATTTGTTGTACTGGGCATTTGTGGAGATGGGAAGAATAGACTTGCCAACCGGTATGATTTTGCGTATTTTAGTACGCATTTTGGCCGCAAATACGCGATTATGCGAGCATGTGTTAAAATACGCAAAAAAACCACACAAATTTTTCTTAAATTGTTATTAGGAGTTTAGATACCACAGCACCACAAGTAGGATGAGATGATTTTCTTTCATATTTTGCAAAAGGATAAGATAAGAAAATCTATGGTATTTGTGTAAATGCAGGTATGATAACACGTCTCTGAAATCCTACTCCGAGAATTGTTGTTATTATTACGACTTTTTCTAAGCGATGAATGAAAATATGATTTTCTTGGTGAAAATGTGGTAAAACTGACCAAAATTTTGGGCGAAAATATGGGGAAAAAAATTAGGTGGTTGGCAAGTCGGGAAGAATTCAAAATTGTTTTATTCTGCGAATTCCAAGAGAAACGTAAAGACAAAAGAGGAAGTCAGTGAAGTGGACGGTATTCCTCTGATTTCACACAGTGTTGGCGGACATTTGAATTTCTAGGTAATTATGTAAAGAAAATAGCTGAACCTGGATTTGCATATTTTTCTGTGTTGAAAATTTCCGTTTACGGGTCTGGATGAGACAGGTCACTGACATAATCAACTAAGAATCTTCCTCAATCTCCTTTCTGGCACTGAGGTTACATTTGATAGAAGCACCACATAATATTACAACTTTTTACCTTGTAAACGCCATGGCCACATGTTATTTTGGAACAGGTAGGTTTTACCATGTGAAAGTTAGTAAATGTTACCAGGCAGATTCTGTTTATGAACAAGCTAATGAAATTCTTTTTCTTAGGTCTCAACAAAGGCTATGGCTTAGTAGAATTTAACTGTGACTTAGAGAAGGCCCGATCCATCAGGACACAACTGGATTGGATGGAACTTGATGGCAACTTCTTGCATGCAGATTTTGTTCAAGATTCAGCTCAGGCTACCTTTCAAGATCTACAATCCAGATGCTTGTTTGTCAGTCAGATGCCTGAAAAGTTCACAGACATTACAAAGATGAGAGAGATGTTTGCCTGTTTGACTAGTCCTGTCTATTGCCAGGTAAAAATTCTTCTTTGTTTCAGACTTTATAATTTTATTATGTTTTATTTTTATTCAAAAATATTCTTCCAGTTAGGGAAAGGATTGACTATAAAATTGCCACTACTGTTTTTAACTGTTTGAATCATTTGGCCTGAATTTTTTCGGAGTCACTACGATTTTGAGAGTATCAATTTTTTTCGAAGTGAGTAGGGAGAGCGCAGATACGCTCTCCGTAGCTCTCCGTAGGGAGAGCGCCGTAGGGAGAGCGCAGATGGCAAATCATGATGGCGCATGCACGAAGAAATCTTAAAATAGATTGTGTACACTAGTGATTCGTGTTTAATTGAGTGGGATAATAAGATAAGATAAGATTATCTTTATTTGTCCTTAAAAGGCACATTGTTATGGCGAAAAACAGCAAACAATAAAACTAATCTTCTTTAATAACATTCATAAATTGAAAATATCTACTGCCATCCACCATCTGCGCTCTCCCTACCCTGGGTGGTACGGAGAGCGTCTCTCCCTACCACCGGCCATTTTTTTACCCTGCTAGCGACAGTGATTTATGTGTATGCGTAGTGGCCAGATATGCATTGTTACTGTAAATCATCAACCAATTGTCTGATTTCAGCCAATCCCAAGTTAGGAAATGCTTTATCAAACAAATTAAAAGATAAATGTTTGTTTTTATTGAAAGTCAATCTATTATTTCTAAAATTGTGGTAAGTTTTCAGACAATTTTGTGAGGGGCCATTTGCTGGCCTGATTATTATTTCATGTGTTCAACAGTTGTACAGTACCAACATATTCAATTTAGGGAATTAGCAATTTAGGATTGACATTGCTAAATACTGCCAATTTTGGGACCAATGCAAAGTTGGGAGATAAAACAAGAGA
The DNA here is from genome assembly GCA_031834005.1 of Dendronotus venustus. Taxonomy (NCBI): domain Eukaryota; kingdom Metazoa; phylum Mollusca; class Gastropoda; order Nudibranchia; family Dendronotidae; genus Dendronotus; species Dendronotus venustus. The sequence continues at coordinate 2,578 of JAUEKX010048048.1, forward strand.
AGCTACTGATGTATTTAAGAATCACCTTTATTTTGTGAAGCCTGCAGTGTAGGTTCTCTCATTTTTACTTCTAAATGAGAGGCAACACAAAGTTGGCGATATAAAAAAGTTGTTTGGTTAGCAGCTGAGTAATGCGTCTAGTGTATTGCTCATAGCACCATTCGAGGATGGGTACAGTGGGTTGATTGCCTGCTTGCCGTAACTCCTGATCCATAGTATTTCCCGGCTCCTGTGTTTTGTCGAAGGTGGTTATTGGGGCATCCACCCCATTCACCATTTACGCTGGGTGCTGACACTGCGAAAGCAGTACAATGGAAACCACTTATAACAACAGGACCGGTTATAACAGGGATCCAGTAATAACAGAGCTTTTCTAAATCTCCGTTTTTTCCTCCTCTTTGTATCTATTAAAACTTATCGACTATAACAGGGAGTTAATAGGTCCCAAACGGCTATAGCAGGGATTCCGGCGACCGGCGTTGACACGTACACACTACAAACACCTCCCCCTCCCCTTCTCTTTCTCACTACCGGGGACTCAGCACACACTGTGGCACACAGTTGAACCACCCCTCTATCTCCATCATAGTTCGGGTACCGAGTACAACGGACGACTGAACGTGTGGCATATCGTAGTGTATTTATGACTGACCGCCCATCATTCAGTTTGTTCCTGCACGAGATTTTCTCAACTTTTCTGCTTATTCTGGTAGCATTCTGATATAACAGGGATCGGATATAACAGGGATTTTGCTCTGGTCCCATCATCCCTGTTTTATCAGGTTTCCACTGTATGAGGCATTGGATAACAAACAAACAAACTTTATTTTTAGTTTCCCATTTCCTTTGTTCCCTACAAGATTGTTGCAAGAGGAGAAAAATCTCTTGGATATGGTATTGTAGAGTTCAAAACATCTGATGAGGCACAAGAGACCTGGCTGAAAATGAAAGATGAAAAAATTGATGACACTGATGTGACTATCACCTTTTGTATTCCTGGGAAATCAGCTGTTTTACTCAATAATCGAGTTCTCAGCAAGTTTGTAAGTAAAACTGTTTTTCTTTGTTATTATATTTCACTGAGTCATTTGTGTGGTTGAGTCTACCTTTGTTCTTTTCTTTTTCAGTCAATTTTTTCTAGACTTAACTTAATGATAATGGGCCAAAATCAGAGCAAAACTGAATCTGATCCTGCAATCCTGCAAAGCATAAATTATGTCCCACAAAATAGCAAAAAATAACTAGGTAGGATTTTGTGATATCTTTTCGCAGCAATTGTCTGAAATTTGGTATGGGTGTTGCCAATAAGTGTGAGCTTGATTTTAGGATTCTCCCATTTTTTGAGAGGTGGTGGTCATTTATAACTATCATTGGCAGAAAAGCCATGCTCAAAAGGCCCCTGGGATAGAAACAACATAAATATCATTGAAAGCGATTTGGCAAATTTTCCTGACCGAAAACAGGGCATGGGATGAAGGAGTGTTTGGGTTATTCAAAAGATCTTCCCTGGCTTTGTAGACTGCTATGGGGTACTCTGTACAAATTTCATAGCTGTATTTTTAATATTTGTGCTAGGGCTGCCACAAAATATAATGAAAATTTGTGTCCTAACATGATACTGGTTGCATCAGATGTCCTCTAATAGGTGAAAACTACATAGTAATGTCAGGGCTCATGAAAATAAACAAAAGAGAAGTGCATGGTTATTTTAAATGAAAAGTGTCTCTAGAGTGTAGGTTTCTCCTTAAGTGCGGTTAGAGTTAAACTTTAAAAAAAATAGTCATCCCATATGTTATATTATCTTATTTTATGAAAAGTTTTGAGTGTAATAGTTTAGGCTAAATACTCCCCATAAGTTTAAGGTCGAGATGGGGTACTCATTTTACATGCTATCATTGGTATTGCAGGCAGACAAGCTGAAAAGACAAAGCTTACTGCCAGACCCTGTCAATGCCAAGCCGGTGATTGGAGGTAATGCCATCTACATTAGTCTGATCAAGACCTACCCCAAAAGTGAGTTTTTACTGTTGTGTTGTCTCTTGCCAGGTTTGTCAAGGCCTGTGAAATATTCTATGATGAAAAACAGATGCATGTTGTATGAAAAAGCAATTACTAAAAGAAAAAGTTATCTCTTATATTATCACAAGATGTCTGTTGCAGAATTACTTTAATTAGTAAATATTTGAATTGATATAGCATGTATTCAAGACAAAATGTGCTGTATATTGGGATTTAGTATGGCTCCTGCTGTATTTGTATTTTGTTTAATTGCCTCTTACTTAATATTGTTTGATAGATTGTATAGGAGTAGTTGATTGCCATGCCAGCTTAAAATATTCTGATGAGTTGATTCAATGATTCAACAAGTTTTATGTAGGGATAACAAGTTTTGATTTATGTAAAAAGTATTAATTTCTATGATTATATCTTAAACTTTGTTTTATGTCTGTACAAAAATGTAGGGAAGCAACATTTTTATTGTGCGCTGATTTCAACATTCTATAAAACCTTTTTTTCTTCTCTAAAACCAGTGGCAGGAGAATTTACATCAGTTTTGGCAGCGCTGCAACAAGCCTATGTTGCTAAGAAAATTGAGACTGCCGATAAACCAGGTGAGTTTTCAATAGATTTGTTTTGCTGGTGATTATTCTTTTGAAATTTTATACATTTTGTCTTTATTTGGTATATGGGTTTCATTACAAACTTCTATTTTAACTTTACTCTCCCCATAAGCTGGGGCAAAATTTCCAGTCTGTATAAGATCAAATTAAGTATTAGTTTTTGAAGTGTTTTGTCAAATCATCTGTTGTAAAGTATGTATTTTGTAAAGATTTAACTTTTAAAAGGAAGATCTTTATAAGTGATTAGATTTGAAAAGAGATGTAGTTATCTTTTTTGTAAAGTAATTAATTAGGTTGTGAATAGTTTCCATTAAGATTTCAGTTGCAAAGCAGTTACGCTGCAGACTTTGTTTATTGTTCGTTGGTTTTTTTGTGTTTTTTTCTTGTTTCCATTGGTGTCTTGGTATGACTTACACAGCATTGTGCAACCTCTTTCCAGGGCCACTTACAACGAACTTGGCTGTGGCAAAGTGAATCTGCTCTCATCTCCAAAAAGGCCTTAAATTATGGTAGACAAATCCCTCAGACACCTAAACTCCAAAACATTGCAACTATAAACTACACACTGCTCATGCCAATGACACACCCAGGCATACATCAACACATCAGTTTTATGAACTGACAAGTTACTTAACATTTCTGTATTAAGTTTAATCTTGTTTTTCTTCATCATTTTGGTCTCCTTCTCTCTGTGTCTCACTGTCCTCAGATGCTCCAGCCCAGTTACCGTCATCGTCATGTGCCAGGATGAAAATCCTCTTTCTTTTCTTTCTTTCTTTCTTTCTTTCTTTCTCTCTCTTTCTTTCTTTCTTTCTCTTTCTTCATACTATCCTTTGCTGTTTCTTACTGTTTCTCATTCAGTATTTCTGTTCTTCTTCTCTTTAATCTTTCTTAAAAAAAAAAATTCTATTATCTTCGTCTCCTCTTCTCTATCCTTTTCTATTACTCTTCCTTTTTTTTCATCAGTTTTTCCTTGTCCTTGAGTTTTCCTTTCTGTCATTACTTTGTTTTCAGATATTTTATTACAGCTTGTCTTTTGACTTTCTTAATCTATTCTAAGATCTTACCACAGATCTGTGTCTGTCTGTATTTTATCCATGGTTGATATTCTCTCTTCTTCTCTCAGCCTCAAATCTCTTTTACTGTCCCCTCTCTAAACCTCTTGTTGCGTGATGAACTATTCAATAAAACGGGACAATCATGTGTAGAGGAAATATAATTTGAAATGACCTCAACGTTGAATAATTATTAGGTTTAAAGGGATCAACAATAACGAGCTTCCTTCGTCGTTAGAATTAATAAATTCAGATATGAAAAGAATAGGAAAGAAATAATTCTCTTGACGAGACGGTTTCTGTTATTGGAGCTAAGATAAAACCTAAACTGTTGAGTTGGAAGCTTAAGTTACAGATTTTTATTAAATGTTTGGGCAAAAAAGTACAATGGTCAACTTTGGTTTTTGATGTTTTTTTAAAATCCTCCTTTCCTTTTTATTTTATTTTCAAATGATTGAATTAATAAGGATAACGGTTTTGGTAATTTTGCAAGAATGTAAATGAAAGGAGTATAACTACTGACAACAACACAGTAAATACAGCATCACTGTAAGTAATTAATGGAAGGCAGTACAGATTTTAACAACAGTCAAGAGTGTTATCAGGTACTTCTTCCCTTTCTATCTTTCTGTCTTCATGTTTTTGTGTCTGAAAGAGAAAGCGATGTGCGAGTATGACTGATTGGATGATAGATATAGATGGTTTGTCTGTGTCCCTTATTGACAAGTGTTTGTTGTCGGTGTCTTCAGGCTTGCTAGGACCAGCACCAGCGATGCCTGTGAGTCCTGTTATGAACCCAGACATCCAACTAGGCCTCATTGTCATAATGGCCATGTCCTATCAAAAGGTCAAAAAAGAACCGGTGAGATTAATTTTGTTTTACTATGTTACGATTTGGTTGTTCAAATTGATATTCTAGGTAATTATCATTTATGTAAGAACTCTTTTTAAAGGGATCAAGAATGATATCATGGCATGGGTGTATAAGGGATTGCATTATAATGCTAGAAAGGAAACTGGTAATTTGAAAATAATCCTGTAAACAGTAGCACACTAATGAAATACTTTGTACCATGCAATCAATGTCTTTGCTTTTGTTTTTGATAAAGATATTATGATAAATTGTTTTAATAGATAATAATCTCATCATATATCATTCAACACAATTAGGTATTGACATTCCCATTGCTAAGTAACACACATAATGATCAACACATTTGAGAACAGTGACATAAATGTTGTTTTTTTTTAATAGTTTAATCACATTGATTTATTTCAGTGTTTTACATATCAAGAGGGTTTTCAATGTTTCTTTTTTTAAGCAAGCCAAGTTCTCAAGCTTAAAGTTAAAGACTTGAAGTAATAAAACAGATTATTATTGACCGCTTTAAGGTATTTCATTAAATAAATGTTTTATATCTACAGTTCTACGGTGTCTTGGCAAAACATTTGAACTCTATGTGTGATTTGGAAGGAAGTAGCACTGTAAGTATTTCTTGCTTATGTTTTTTATTTCATAATTATTTCTGGCATTCGTAGTATGGTTCTGAAAATATTACAGACACTAATTTTTTCTGCTGAATTATAATTTTTATTGCTGTTGTGAATCTTTTTATTGAAATTTTGATCTTGGTTATCTTGTAGGTTTTTTGAAATCTCTCTGCTGAATAATCAGAACAAGATATTTAAAGAATGAATGAAATCCATGTTGTAGTTAACCTGTTCCATTCATCACCTGTGTCACAGACTACGATGCCCAAGCCATCTATCCTGGGAGACCCCATCTCAGGCCAGGCCAACGTCATAGTGAACAGTTTGATGAAACAGCTGGAGGAGGTAAGTAAAGCTCTGACAATCACAATTCTGCTAATAGGGCTCACATAAATAGATTTAACTAATTTAGAAATTTAGAAAATTTGTTTATGACTTTCTAAAACTTAAACGTGGACTTTAAATTAAGATCCTGTCTTCTAAATAACCTTAATTGCTGAAGAGAAGGGCATTGCAATAATCCAGCCTAAACGATAAAATTGGACGTAATCAATGATCTAATTAATTGTCATAGTCATAGAATTCAGTTACCCTATGTTTATCTAAGTATAGTTTCTGAAATTATCTAGGGAGTATGGAATAAAGGGTAAGCGCAATAATATTATTTCAATTGGGGATTATTAAACGTCTATAGTTTCCCGTCCTCGACAGGGCCAAGAAGAAAAGCCAAAAGATGAAAAGTATAGAAATAATTCCTCGTTTTAAATGAATCCCACATACAATTTGATATGAAAATATTTTTAGAGTTTAAGCAATGTGGCTGCCCTCATGGTTTTATGCGAAAGAGACTGAACTTATTTATTAACAAGTCCCACTGGATGGGTCAAATGTAACAGTGAAACGAAATATAAAAGGCTAGTAAATGCTCTGACACTAATACTGCTTATCTTTTTTAGTTCATACAAGATGTCTCTCCAAAGATAAGTGGTGATCAAATGATCTTAATTTCTTTACTTTGTTCCCAAAATCTATTATCTCGTCATCAATTGTCATCCTGATAACATTATTCTTTTAGGTACCTCTTGTTGGAGATGATGGGAAAGAGCAGAAAGAGCCCACCCAACTCAATGACAAGTTACGTTACATCTTCAAGAAGTTTGTGGCCAATGCCCAGCGCCTCAACTTTACTCAGTTGGCCACCCTGGGCCAGGTTTTGGAAGCCATGAACCAGATGTTGGGGGAATCCCTGCCGCCATCCAGGCTGATGGGAGGTAGTAACTAACCCATATTGTGACAATATTAGCCTTCTCTAATGGAAATGATTTAATAGACACTTTAAAGTCTAGTCCATTCCAAATTTCAGTCACACATAACAAGTATTAAATTTGTACGTTATCTTAGATTTTTAGTTATTTTTCTCACCTGTTCAATACTTAATTTTCCGGTACGCTTGAAATTCACCTATATGTTATTTACACATGATATCATTCACTTATTCATTTCATACTTTCTTCATATCAGGCCTTTTGAGTCCTCCACCAGTATCGCCAATTGGACTTCTTGACGTCAAAGCTTCTTCCCTTTTGGGTCCATTGCCTGGTCAAGGGATAGGTTCTCTCTTGAATAATATAAGCATGAACGACCGCATGGGAGACCGCATGAAAGGCTCCTCTCTCCTGGGAGATGCTCCAATGGGAGGCAAATCGTCTCTTATGGGCCATGGTCCTAAACAACAGTCTCAGCAAACAATGAATAACCAAGCCATCGTTCAGGCTATGGGTTTGGGTATCGGAGCCAGCGGGATGAGCAATGTCAACCAAACACTGCTGGGACAAATCAGTCAAGGCCTGGTACACCAGATTGGTCAGAATCTCATGTACCAGCTGACTGTTAACCAAGGTGGCCCAGGTGGTGGTGGTGGTGCCAACCCTGGAGGGCCTGGTGGTAAAGGTTTGCTAGGAGACATTCCTCAGTCCCCAGGCTCTGGCAGGAACAAGGGTGCTGGCAAGAACTCTCTCCTTGGGGAAGCGCCAGCCTCTTACAACAAAAGTGGCCAAGGAGGTCAAAATTCCATGGATCAGCAGCAGGGCTCTTGGAAAGGCGGGGATGGCAGGTACGTTTCTGATATCTAGTTAAACAAATTGATTTTGTTTTGTTATTCAATGCCTTATACCACATTAGCAGTGTCAGCACCCAGCTCCACGCAAGAAGTCTTAAGACTTCGAGCTAATTTCTATCCGGAAAGTGCGTGTGTGGTTTTAAAACTGCTAGATCCGGTCATTCCTCCGAAGGCGCAGCTAGTTTTAATACAGTTTCATTGATAACTCTTTATGAATGGAATTCCCCTATTTCTTTAAATAGTAACAAGCTCACTTCCGATAATTTTCATTGGTTAATTCAAAGAGGAAGTTCTTAAGCTATTCAAGTTTGCTTGCCAGTCACGTGAGAGTCAACCATGTTGACTCAAACTTGACATGTGTGCAAACTCGGTCAAGGCAGACATTTATGAATTTCTAGTTTCTTGATTTCTTCAGTGTTTTCCTTCACTCATTGGCCATTTTACTCTCATTTTTTGCGGTAATTTCGGTGATTACAAGCTTTTAATAGTGTCAAGTGTGGCCTTGTTTGGTACGAATAATATGATAGGCCCCAAATTACTGAAAATCCTCCGAAAAACGTAGAAACCACGCACTTTCTGACTCGCACTCATAACTCGATCTGTCATATGGAGAGTGCTAGAACTACCACCGACATGATCCGCGCTTCAAGCGGGTTAAATGGTGAATGAGGCAGATGACCACCCTTGACAAAACACAGAGCCAGGAAATACTATGGATCAGGAGCTGCGGCAAGTAGGTGATCAGTCCTATGTGCCTGTCCTTGAATGACGCTATGTGCAATACACTGGTCGCATTACTCAGCTGCTAACCCAAAAAATTTGTATGCAGCCTACTTAGTGTTGCCTCTCATTTAGATGTAAAAATGAGAAAACCTTCACTACAGTCTTGCTTTCGATGTAGTTGTAATTGTAAAAGGAATTTTGGTCATTAACTTGATATAAAGTGAATGCTTTTATGTAATGATTTATATAAATAATTTTTATTGTAACCGTAACATACCGATATAATTATATTACTAATTTCTTTGTACTTATCAGGTGCACTTATGAATAAAATATTTTCCCCTTCTGTACTTGTTCAGGTGGGGTAATGCTGGTGGCTATGAAAGTGGTTATGGCAATAAATCTGGCATGGGAGGAGGTTATAATGACTATGGAGGCTACAGTGATTCCTATGCAGTAAGTAACAACATTGTTGCATTCCATTTATACTATCTTCCTTCCTTTTTTATTGTTTTAGTTTTTGTTCTTGAAATTCAGCAAATTTTATATGGACCAACACTATTTTAGTAGTCAGGTTCTACTTTTTTTCCCCCATTACTGTCTCAGAGCTGTCAACCTTACGCCAAAAAAGCATATTTGTAGACTTTCTGACCTTTTGTACGCCCTACGCTTTTTCCTCCGATTGTACGCTTTTTTAAAGTGCCGATGTGCCGTCGGGATTTAGAGAACCGGTCGTCGTGTCACTAGCCTTTTCCGGATGTACCCGCCTAATACGAGAGAAGCAAGTTGCCCGACCTTAACGCTGGTGTCGATATACTGTTTTCGTTGTTAATATGGTATGTAATATCGTAATCAGGGGCGTAATTTTGTACCGGAAAGATTCGAATTGGTTGCCTATTGCCCACTTTCGCTTTCAAGCTTCCGGTAGACTCGCAATTAAATTTTACGGTCGATTCAACTGAATTTTGTTCGTTTTTTTGTTCTTTATGTCTCAATTCTGACCCGGTTTTTCTTCGATCTCGGTTATCAGACGTGATTGCATGCTTATTCGGACATCTTTTATTGCGATTTAACTTAAAACACTCGGAATCGGTGAATTGTCTTGAGTGCGCTAAGTTTTCGTCTAGTCTAGACTGGACAATAGCAGTAAAAAATACTCTGTATCTTATCCGATATATGCAGCCAATATGAAAACTAGATATATTATTATTGATATCATTACTAATGTAGGAATGAAGGTATTTGTTATGAATTATACAGATAGACCACCTTTAATTTTAGCTGGAATTTAGATTCATATGTGTTATTTGTGCAGTCTTGGAAACTCTGCAGTTACAGTTTCTTTCTTTCTTGGATTGTAATCCTCCGATAAGGATTGTACACTTTTCCACCCCAATTGTACACTTTAAAAAAAAATGATTGTACACTTTTTTATGGTTTGAGGTTTGCAGCTCTGCTGTCTGACCTAAGAGTGCCGATGTGCTCTCTTCTGGGAGAAATTAGGATTTTCTGACTTTATTTTGTCTACAGCAAGACTTGAGTGGTGGCTTTGGAGGTGGTTATGCTGGAGGTTCAGGTGGCTTTGGTGACAACAACGACTTCTACAACAGTTATCAACAGGTCAGTTGGGCAAATCTAAGTTTCTTTGCTCTGATTAATTATTTAAAGACATCGTAACATTGTCATGTTTGTTGCAACTTTGGTAGAAAGAACAAATTGTTAAGTTGGGGACAGTAAATAAGTGCATGGCGCCATTCCGGTCTAGAGGTAATGAACTCGGCAACGGACTATAATAAAGAGGTGTGATCCCACCTTTGGTATGACCTCCCTGTTCTATAATGATGTTAAAACTACAAACTGAAATAACTGCATGATTGGCCAAGGTGGGCTGTCATCTAGTGGCTCTTGAATCCTTTGACACCTTTCTAATAGAAAAAGGAATATTGCTGAGACAGCTTTGTAGACCATGATGGGGAAGGCCTGCACTAACTAGCTCACTTAACACTTTACTTGCCGTAGTCTCATTTCTGCGACATAACGTCGTGTATCGATGTTTGTCGTGGTCATTTTGCGGTGTTACCAAAAATTATATGGCCATCAAATGTGACATGTGCCTTCGTAGAAGAGTTATTTCAATCTCTCTATGCATTCAAACTTCGAAATTCTCTGTAAAAGTCAGTTTTTTACCGTTTTTGTTAAATTTTTGTTTGTTTTTTAAAATGGGCTTCTTGTTTTGACGAGATACCATCACCTAGGGGATCAGATTCTGATATTATGAGCGATGGGAGTGACTTTTCTCTGTTTTCACTCTATATCAAATTTAGTGAATGTACCCAATTTCAGGCTAGCACAGTAAATTAAAATTCCTCTGGCAATGGGAAGAATATATAGGAAAACATACTGGCAAGTAAAGTGTTAATGAATACTATTATTCCTTAACATTCTTTGGTTTCTTCATACGCTTTCTGCACCTGTCATTTTTTCAGCAATACTATTATCAGAACCTGGAAGGCTACTGGGAGGTATTTTGACCTTTAACATTTGATTCTTTTTACCTGTTTTACAAGGTCTTGAATGCTTTCCTTATGAAATAGTTTTCATTTATTTTGTCTGAAATTGTTGGTATTTATTTGTTCAGGTGAAGGTTTTTACAATTTGTTTTTCTTTAAAAAAATCTTTTCCCCTTTCAACTGTCATGTTTTTCATTTTGGGAAAGGTAAACAAGAAGAAATCTGTGTTGTATTTCTAAGGAGTAATTTGATATCCTTATCCAAAGGTGACCTTGAAATGTTAGAACATGACTGTTTGAGGGCTGTAAGATATTTTTTTCTGTATTATGGACAATAATATGATTTATTAATTATTCAGTCAGTCTGTGCTGCCACTAATTATTACTAGGCAGGCTTGGTGGATGGTGTTGGTGGGGTTTGTCTCCACTCCTTGGCAATCAAGGCAATGTGCAAGTTTTGCTTCAATGGGGTGTGAGTTAACCCGTTTGAAGCGCCAGAAAGTCATGCCGGAAGTTCTAGCGCTAAAGTGTTGACCTCGCTAGTTATTTCCTAATCGTTTTTCGGAGGATTTTCAGTAATTTTGAACCTATCATAGTATTTGTACCAATCAAGGCCACAATTGACACAATAAAC
>JAUEKX010048159.1:0-13724 GCA_031834005.1 Dendronotus venustus
GAGCTAGACAATTATCTGTAGAGAAACATTGCATTATAATTATTATATCAATCTCCTTTGTAGATGTTGTTGAATTTCTAAATCTATCTCTGTAATTTATAAGACAAAACAACAAAATTTTTAAGTCTAATGGAAAATATTCCCTTTAAGTTTTAGACATTCTTGCTGCAAAAAAGATATTTTTAAAAAAACATACCTATAATCTTTAGATTCAGATTTACTAAGTACTCAACCTTTATGATTGTGATTGTGATATGATTTGCTTACATTTAGAAAACTGCTGTGACTTCGAATCAAGATTACAAACTGGATGAAACCTTCTCGAAGTGCAAAGGACCGAGTGACCCTATGAAATAACTGGTACAACGCTTGAAACTCTTTGCCGATGTAATGGTAATTCTGAAAGAAGAGTTTGCTACTAAACTAAAATTATTGATTGAAATAATTAATTGTTGTGTTTTAGTTAGTGTCATTACATTGCATACATAATATTTTTTATTGTTGTATTATATAAAAATACATTTTTATATAATATATTTGTATAAAAGAAATAGTGCGAAATGATATGTTAATACCATTTGTTAGAAATATGTTATACATTAAAATCTGTGAAATATAAGTATAATATTCCCAAAGTATATTAAACATGATATATAAACAAACAAGGAATAATTCTCATTTTATTTTAAAGCCTATAAAATACTTTAATACTCGATCTATTATAAATCACATCAATGTGCAAAAAAATAAATAAGCAAGCAAACAAAAGAGTAATACAAAATCAAAATCAAAATCAAGAATTTCATCACACTCAATAAACAAATTAGAGTGTCTTGCCAGAAACCTTTCTTAGGGTGTTCATTTTGTTCTTAATATTATCTAATATTAAATTATTCATTAAAAACACTACCTAATTCACTGAATAAAAAGTTTATTTCAAGTTATGATACATGTTCGTCCACCCCTCCCCCTTTCACGGATATTAAATGGAAAATCCCATTTTTCTCAACCATCATTAACTCTCGTCCAATTCATTCGTTAATTCTTTTCTTTATTAGTTTTGAATTAACATTGAAAAAACAAATACTCGATCTGTTATTCCAACATTATGAGACGAGACGTATTGTTTAGACGGTCCTAACGATGTTCGATGTTCTTTAAAATGCTTCTCAATGGACGTCACTTAAAGTATAAACTTGTATTTCTTTGTTTAAAGGTTAGGAATTATTGTTCCAGTTGTTTTTCATGAGTTTCATAATAAGTTTCTTTAATTAAGTTGACTTCCGTTCTAATAAAATATTTTAAAATGTTGTCACATAAAGTGTTTGTTTTTGGGCAATGGTTGAAGCTAAAATAAAACTACCAAAATTATTACGTTCTTCAAATTACACTCTGATCATTATATATTAAGTACATAAGTATTGTGGTCTGACACATTCCACAGTCTCATTGTTTAAATGTTTTGTTACAGAAAGTAACAGAACGTGCCAATGTATGGAATTGTAAACAAATTAGTAAGCATTTAAAATATATTATAGAAAATGATGACTACTCTAAAATAAAAAGATCACTTACAATTTCTAAATTTGGACTCTTTCGGGCCGAAGCATTGGCACTGAAAGTGGACTCTACGTTTTTTTCCCTTGGGTATTTACGGAATTATCAAATAGAAAACTTTGAAGATGTCCAACAGAAGGGAGTAATTATATAAATAATTAAAAAGTGATAGAAAAAGACAACATTTAAATTAATGATGCATGATTGTATGACTTCCTGTTGCTATTTTAAAAATAGTAATCTGACTTCGTTAGTAATCAGTAACTGCCAACAAGGAGCCTGTAGCTGTTCAATTATCTAGTATCATTGTATAATAAAAGAGAATCAAAATGAGAGCATGTTGTAAAAGTCAGATTCCTTGAAGTAATGTCACTGTTCTATCGCTATTATTAGCACAAAAAGTCTCACAACTTCACTTAAAGCTTCTTCATAACTTACAACTCTTTTTATGTCAAGCAGAAGTTCACAAATGCTAAAAAAATAGATGAAAGAAATTAAATCATGAAAAAAGAAGTTTATGGAGGACCCTATATATCGTCCTTTTAAACCCTGTAAAGCTTTTGTTTAGAATATTTTTATTGCTGGAAAAACTTTCGTGTTTTACGAAAAAAATATACTTTTGGAGGAAATAATTAAATATGAAATATTTTTGAAAATGTTCTAAACAAAATCTAACATCCAATCTTTAGAGTCTGCCTCTGTGTATATTTTTCACTGGTCAGGATGCTGGTTATTTGTTAATTCTTACTGCACATTACTTTATTAATTCGTGATTAATAACGTTCTTCCTATGTCTTTTCATTTTTTCCCTCTCATTAAGGGTTATCTACAAATTAACAAAGGAAATTTCATCAATAACATTCAATAAAAAACGCATATAACATGAGTGTCCGAAAAATTCCCACCCAACAAACTCCCCCCTTTTTTTTACATCTGGAATGTGGAAAGGGTCCTCTTCTAAAACAGTTGCAGAGCGAAAACAAAATAAATAGTAAAATGGAACAATACACTATAATGTCAAAATTGTAAGTTGTGGGCGATCGCTCTACGATATTGCAATCTTCCGCGATTAGGGATATCGTTAACAATCGCAAGAATTCTTCTATTATAATTTTACAAATATTTACAATTTGTTATTATAACATTCGTAAAAATACATAAAAAAAAATTCATTAAAAAATAAAAATTTATATGGGTGGGAATTTTCCAGGGGGAAGTTTTCCAGGTTGGAATTTGCCGGGTGGGGGGGAGTTTGCCGGGTGGGAATTTGATGGGTGGGAGTTTGCCGAGTGGGAATTTTCCTAGACCTCATAGGTCATCTATAATGTTTGAATCATTTCTCACGTATTTTAATAATGTTCATAACATTGATCCTTGAAAACCACCCATTTGCTATTTGATAATTTCCTTCAGAAAAAAAAGGAATATAAAATGTTTATGAAGGAAACTTGAGCTGTTGCAACTGCTGTTCTAAAAGTTAGAAGTAGTTTTTCCATCGTCCACTGATGTTTTTTAAGGAAAGTATTTTATACAGGTGTTTATTTACGCTACAAGATTCGAATGTTTATAATAAGATGGTTTTGTTCTCTAGCAACATACTGTCTAGTGTAATTGCAAGTTAATTGAGCATTTTTGAAAGCAATCTTATTATTCCCCTTTGTTAATTGGTAATATTGATATCTTAATCTCAAAATAGCAATACAATTTGATTGTTGCAATTATAATGGTATTTTACTTTATAAATTTCCCTGTTCATTTTTTGTTTTCTTCATTTGTGTATTACTTCCGTCTTTTAACATTTCCAATAACCATGTATTAAATTCCTCAAATTCACAAGCATGAATACTATTTTTAGCATCAATACCTCCGGCCGGCGTAATCCTAATTTAGAAAACAAGGCAGATAGAAAAATCCTCCTTGGAACCTTTCACTACTTTAGATTAGGTAATCATTATTTATGAAATGCTTAAAATACCTATAAACTAATTTGTTTAGAATTTTATGTATTGCTACAACAGGTTTCCGATTGTAACAAAACACAAAATATGACGTCATTATAGTTATTTATCGCATCAATTTCTAGTAGCTACTAATTTGATTCATGTGAAATGTTAGTGGTCCCTAATACATATTATTTACCCATTACAAGGTACTTATAATGCAATAATCAGATATAGCAGGCCTTTTTTAATTGAACTGAATAGAAAAAGAAAATAATTGACAATGACGAACTATTTGCTTTTTAAACGTGTGTGTCTGTTTTTGTTTTTTTGTTTTTTTGTTTTTTTGCATTCACATTGGCACATGACTAAATACGGTGTCATTAATTCGTAAAAAATACACAATGTGAGTTTCACTACTAGCCTATATTCTTTGAAAGAAATACCATACTCAAAATCTACCATGAAAAGTAACAAGGGAGCAGGGTTAAATTTTTCTATGAATGGTCTTATGGCCTCATTTGAATCCGGCCCTGTTTTAGAGTTTTCAATCTTCAAAATTGTTTTCCAAAGGTGACCAGCATTTAACGGGTCATTGGAATAAAAATTGTTTCATTTTGATTCATGATATGATAAAATATGAAATATGAGTATCATCAAATCGACAAATGATAATATTTTTAATTAGATACCATAGTTTGTTATTATATCGATGGAAAATATTAAGAAGCATGTCATAATCACCAGGAAAATCAAAACAATTTGCAAATGACTTTTTTAATGTAACCGCAAAACATTTATGAAATTTTGGTTTCGTGAAACTTTGTAGAGAAAGACTATTAACAGCAATCAAACATATGTAAAAAAATTAAAATATAATTTCAAAGGTAATATTTACATTAATAATCTACTTGTCTCTGAAATATGTGTGTTTAGGCCAAGGAAAAAAATAATTCTTTTTAACCACTGGAGTTGTGGAGTCATATTGTTAAATTAATAAACTTATAGAAAATTATTGATGAGCTAAAAAGGCATAACGTGAGAATATCAAATGCATAGGAAATCTTTCTAGGAAAATTAAACTGAATCGCAAATATGGTAGATAGTTATTACGAAATATTTATTTTTCTTCTTTGAATTGCAATTTAGATTGATGAAAGATACAAACATAATGACTTTTCTTCAAAGAATCTCAAAATGAGGAAAAAATATCTTACTTTTACGTATTTATGCATGCGTTTTATCCTAACCATGAAGTATATTTAATATTACTATTTTATTTCAAATTTCAAGAATGTCAAAACATAGTTAAATATGAAAAGAAATATTTATTATATTTATCAGGGTCGTAAGATTAAGAAACATAAAAATATTATCAAGTCTATTTATCGAAAACCAAATCTGAAAAGCGCATGTGAATATTTTGTCGTTTGTTTCATTAGAAAGAAAACTATTACTGTATCATTACACAACTATCTGTTTCTTGTTATCCAAATTTCTTAGAATTTAACAAAAGAAAAAGAAAACTATGCAAGATTACCAAATTTATTAACTAGACAACTCGGTTTGCTTTCAGCTTTAAGTTTTTGTTATTAAGTTAATTTTAATTTTAAACATAGACATACCATAAAAGTCTGCCCAGATCGTTTAAATAACTGGTAGTAGTTTTTTACTATAAATTACAATTACGTAACTGTTATTCCTAATCTAATTTTTTTCCTATAAACTTTGATAATGGACCTGCTTTAAGAAGTCAAAAGTTACGACCGTCAAAAGTAGATACAGTATTTGGAACCACAGTGCAAACCCATTTGTCAAAGGAATAGAACGCCATAATGTGGCAGTGCGTGTTAAAAACGATTTATTGTCCTTGAAATTAATCTAGAATGTACCCAAAGGGACATTCCTATCATGATATTTGATTTACAAAAATTATCTGACATTTTAATCATCCACAAGTCACTTTCAAAAATCCCTTTACAAAAAACAAAGGTGCAACCCAAAAGGAAGTAAAATCATAACCAATTACAATAACAATGACAATTACATACGCAATCACTACTTTCGTATTCCGAGAACACAAATTTCAAATTTCTTTTTAGATTGGTGGTTTTTCTTGCTGGCTTGCATTTTCTATAAGAGTTTCATTAAGAACCAGAAACACAGTCTCAGAAATGTCCTCTAATGATGGAAACTACTTTGGAAAGGGCTTGGTCGTTTTCAATCATGAGATAATGAAACAGGGAAAAGCACCTTACTAACCTACTAATTTTTTTATTGGAAATCTTTAATTTCGTAAACAAAAATGAAACACCATGTTGACATCGTGACGTCATGAAATAAGAGTGTATATAAAGAAATGAAGTTCAAGAGAGAAATCACATTCAGAGCTTTAACTGTGAAGAAGATCTTGCAAATACCTGAAAAACCAAAATGAAGTTTACAAACTGTTATTTTATACTTGGTACTTATACTTTTTTATTTTCATCATATATTAATATTCTATATTTAAGATGGGAAAGTTCTAATTACTTGCTTGATTAATGGAAAAAATATATTATTTGTTTTTCATTTCTAGTTCTCATTTGTGCATTTGAGAATGGGAAAACATCAATTGCATCAAAAAGAAATTGCCATGCGGTGAAATACCATTCGTTCAACGAATTTTTCAAAAAGATTTCACAAATCAAAGTTCAACTAGATAATAATGTGGTATGTGTAAATAGTTATAATTATATTCATAAATACAAATTTACATATTTTTCCTGGTTAGGTGTGATTTGCCTAATACAGGATTAATACAGTGTTTTCATTGGTTATCCAATGAAATTAGTTTATTACTGTGGCTATTTTTTTGACAACTGTGAAATAAAAAACAATTCCAGTTAGCAAATTTATTTTATCCACGACACAAAAGTAATTTTTTACCACCAAAACAAGGCATAGGCTCTTTAATTAGGCAATTATCTATTGTAAACATGCTATATTATAATCAATTTATGCTAAGCATGAAACTTTATGGTAATTTATTAAATACGGTTCCCTTATAATTAACACATTTTGTTGTTTTTTTTAAGTTTACACAAAAATGTTCTACTGGTGCGATAAAAATGCCCGATTTCAATAAACTTGCAGTAAGTGATTCGTCTATTTTCTAAACATTTACACACATTTATAAACGACTGTTGTTTTGTGATTGTTTCTTTTATGTTTCTATTCTTGGCTAATTTCTTCAACGAACGTCTATATTCCAACTAAAACTGAATGGTTGTATATAAATAAAAACAATAGTGTTCTATAATAAATTTTTTGTTCCGTGTTAATTCCTTCATAGTATGTTCATAAATTTTGGTAAAATCTCAGTTTCAATGTTCTTATAAACTAGGTCCTTATAAAAAAAACATTTAGCATTGGTTTACTGCTAAAATTTACTGCTAACATACATAGCTACATACAGTGACAATATCACAATAATCGTATGGTTTTTCTTGCAGCGTCAAATGAGATACACTGCTTTCGTTAACACATTTTCAAAAATGATTGAAGATTTCAATAAAGACCCATCAAGCAAAGCAGCGTACCAATCTCTAGAAACTACCACTAGTTACAAACTCTTCAACTCAAAGTTCATAAAAGAAAGCAAGGTAAATTTATTTCTCAAGGCTTTCTATTTGCTGATTTAATCTATCAGCATATAGTTTAAAGGAATTGTTAAATTTGCATTATTGAAAAGGTCGAGCGCTATCAAGCAAGAAATATAGAGATTCTCCAAAAAACTACTGTTAAGAAATTTTCTAATATTTTATGTTTTTATATCCTTTCCTACCAGTTCTATACAAATACGAATTGCAACAACATACCTCAATCAAAGATATCTTCTTCTGCATTGCAATACTCAGGCAATGTCTTAAAATCACTTCCAACAGGCTGCACCAACATTACCGAATTGAACCTCAAGAATATTAGGGACATCCTAGAGCAATCTCTGCAAGCCATAAACCTGGCCCAACAGAATCAACGAAATGGTATAAAGTCAATGGAAGATTTTATTAAATATTCAATTATAATTTCAAATGACACTGAACATATAAATAATTCACCGGAAGTAAAGACGATATTGGTAAGCGATATTGCAATGACAACTAATAATCAACTATTAATGTGTAGTGAAATAATTCCATGCAGTATGTTAATGATAATAATAAATTAATATTCAATATGTTTTTTGTAATTTTAGAAAAACAATGGCGTTACATTTTGCTCGAGAAAAGATTTCGTAAGTAAATGGAGATCAATCGTCACTAACCAATCAATGGTATGTATATATTTCTTTTATTTTAAATATATTTTGTTAGAAATTGTTGATTATATAATTTAACAGTTTATTTATTTGTTGTTAGTTTTGTTATTTTTGTTATTTTTGTTATATAGAAAACGAACGACTACAATGAAGTAATCAATTTCACTCATCAAGTATTAAAATGGTTCCATGATGAGTTTTTTAAGTTCATTACAAGAAACTCAATACGACAAGGGAACTTACGAAAGAACGTTCTGAAAGTAGTTGTTTTTCATCAAATGTCTCTTCGGTATCGTCGCCGTGCAAGAAGAAGTATTGGATTCGTTAAAATAGTTCTTGACAACATTGTCTCGTTGATTAATCGACTCGAGGTAAACATGCATTAATAAATTAACTTCACATGCTTTTTTATTTAACTGGAACACGTCACATTTCAGAAGTGGATCTAGGGTGTCGAAAAACACACGGGTAGGAGAGCAAAAAGATAATTATCTACAGATAAACACTACATTATAATTATTATTTCAATCTCCTTCGTAGATGTTGTTGAATTTCTAAATCCACCATCTCTGTAATTTATAAGGCAAAAACAGCAAATCTTCTAATGAAAATATCCCTTTGAGTTTTAGACATTTTTGCTGCAAAATTTTAGAAACCAGCTTTTAAAAAAAATTACCGATAATCTTTAGATTCAGATTAACCACGTCCTTACCCTTTATGATTGTGATTGTGATGTGATTTGCTTACATTTAGAAAACTGCTGTGACTTCGAATCTAGATTACAAACTAGATGAAACCTTCTCGAAGTGCAGTGGACCGAGTGACCCGATGAAACAACTGGTGCGACGCTTGAAATTGTTTGCCGAAGTAATGGAAATTCTGAAAGGAGAGTTTGCTACTAAACTACAAATTATAAAAGAAAGTATTTAATTGTTGTGTTTTAGTTTGTCTCAATAGATGTATTTAATTTATATCATTATTAATTATAATTTATTTATATATTTCCTACTCCTATATTTGTTGAAATAATTGATAATATTTGACGGGTCACTATAGCTAGGCTTTATTATTAACCGAGTTATCTAGAAAAAGAATTTGTTTTTTTTATTATTTTTTGTGTTTTAAGTTTGTTTTGAACCTTTTGTTTGTTTGTTAACCTTTTTGTTGTTGTTTATAATTGATCAAATTGTTTGATTCAGACTTGAAGAAGACACCAAGAGCGATATAAATAATTTCAAAACAAAAAATTACGTGGTTTTCGTTTTTTTAGACGTAATATATTTTTATGGTAGTATTATACATATATATATATTTTCATTATATAGCCGTATAAAAGAAATGGTGCTAAATTCTAATGGTGAATACCATTTGTTAGAACTTTATTATACATTAAAAACTGTGAAATATAAATATAATATAATAAAATATATTAAAGATTATATATAAACAAACAAGGAATAATTCCCATTTTAAAGCCGATCAAATACTCAAACACTAAATCAAATCCACTTTACATTAAGGGCCAGATAAATAACAGCATAACTGAAAAATAGATTGTACATTAAAATTGGACAACAAAAACAGAAAATATAAAAAAAACAAGCAAACAAGAGTGACACAAAATCAAAATCAAGAATTGCATCAAGCTAGTTAGGTGAAATTTATCGAGGATGTATTGCCAGCAACCCTACTTAGGGTATTCATTTTAATCTTAGCATCATTAAATATTAAACTATTCATTAAGAATACTGCCTATTTTTAATAATTTCAGTTTTTTTAGTTTTTAACAGTAACAGGTTTTACATACATTTATTAACATAATGAATTAAATTCCTATTATATATCAGAGACTGTACAGTAGTACCTTATATTTTTCTATACTCCCAGGAGCTTTTGTGGAGCTGTGGTCGAGTGGTTAAGGTAGGGGTTCAAGTCCACCACCGGTCAGGATAACCTCTCGCTGATAATTGCCATAAGTTTCCGTTGGTTTCCAGAGAGCAGAATTTCCTTGCAGAGAACATGGAAATTTTTCCAAGCAACCTGGCAAGAGGAAAGATGGATCTAAATTTTTAGAAACTCTCTTGCCAAGACTCATTTGAGAAGACTCAAAGGCAGATTTGTAGATTTGCCAATCTCTGCGAACAAGAGTATAAATAACTTATCTTAAGTGTTTCTCAACGTATAATTTGCTTTTTGCTCTCCCCCACATACATTAGGGTCGACCCTCTAGATCCACCTCAGTAGTTGCCATTGCTTCGCATCAAATATCTCCGTAGGAGAGTAAAATATTAGCTATCCTTGAAAAAAACCTTAAGATAATTGATTTCTAGCTCTCCTTCACACCTGTTGACGCACTCTGACTTTGTGTTATTATAATTGCGGGCAATGGGACAGATATGGTAGACTCGAGGTATTTCAATACATCGTAAAGTAGCAAATACATGCGAAGGAGAGTGAAATTAAAATCATCTTGTACTATTTCTCACTGTCATCACTGTATTTTTGCTCTCCTACGCATGTATTTGCTACATTCTAGATCCGCCTCTGAGGTAGTAGTTTGTTATTCAATCTCGTCCATATCTAACAAGATAAACAATCCGCTAATCCTAGGATGATGCTCCATGAACTCAAAAAAAAAGGCGATGTAATTAATTGATAAAACAGAGAAAACAAAACAGAGAAAAGACAAAGTTTTTTCATGTTTATGAAAAAGCGTTAATTATGCCATTTCACAATAGGTCCTTCAGGGATTACAATTTTTAATCAAGCAACGCCTGAGTGTGATTATGCAATTAAAATGTACTTAAATCATATTTATTAATAATTCTTTTCCATTTTTTGTTTCGCGTATGTAATTCATGTGCTAAGTTACGCACTCGCTCGCAAAACTCCCTATTGTCTTTATCTTTTTAATAATCTTACTTCAATCGTATTTTTTTAATAGGAGAGAGCATCAGAACAAACTAATTGTTGGGACAAGAGCAATATTTTCTTTTCAAATCTCCTTTTTAAGAAAGTTAATTTACGTTGCGGATCAGTCCAGTTAAGATGGGAAAAGATTGTTGTTTTTAAAAAGCTGATCTGTTCACTTTTTTTCTTATATATCTTAGTGGAAACGAAATAGTAATAAAAAATACTTTAACAAAACGGAGGAAGCAAAAGTAGAGAAAAGGCGAACAAAAGAGGGATTAATGGTACTGTTATATTTGAATTGTTGCATCAAAGAAGAAAGAAATATTGTGCCTGCCAGATTGCAGTCTTAAACAAGGATGGCGAGTATTAACCGACGTAAACGTGGGTTATTAAATCGAGAGTTAAGTAAGTTTAATATATTATTAGCTTTGTTTTTTCAACACCTGTACCTAGTTCAATCTCCCTAGTTCTAATCTATTACTGAGACTTCCGTTGTCTCGATCTCCATACCGATATGTTATTTCGTCATTATGAGACGAGACGTTTTTTTTTTTGACGCTCCTAACAGTGAAACGATGTTGTTTAAAACGTTTCTTAATGGGCGTCACTCAAAATATAAATTTGTATTTGTCAGTTTGCTTGTTTGTTTGTTTGTTTGTTTAAAGCTTAGCCATAATAGTCTTTGTGACTATTATGGCTAAGCTTAATTAGTTACTCCTCACTTCCTTTCTCTATTTTTCTTTCTTTTCCTGATTGTACTCACTGTAAAATGCATATAGAGAAGATTTGGTCCAACTGAACACAATACCCTAGCCTCGTATTTTTTACAACATTTAACATTGCATATTATTATCGGATTCCATAAAGGAACAAAGTACAGTCAGAAATTAGATTGTTATAAAGATGAGAGTATTCTTATCAGCAAAAGTGTTTTTGCTTTTGAAAAAAAAAGTTCTCTTTCACTTAAAATCTTGTGTTGTGGTCCAAAAAGATGGATAAAAAATGGAAGTGATATAATAGAAAATGACACCATTATATATATATATATATATATATATTTGTTTGTATCTTAAAAAATAGTATGCTGTGACCTTTTGAAGTTTGTTTGTTTGTTTACTATACTTTTTTGTTGTTTTTTTCGCATTTTTTGAAGATATACTCATTAGCTTATCTTAATCACTTGCAATGCATACTGTTTTGAATGCCAATAGATAAAAGCAAGCCTGATAAATATCTAGTATGTAGATAGGTAAGGATTTACCATGGGGGTTTGAGTTGAAAGTACACAGAAATGTATACCGCCTGCTCTATCGACTACTTTCAAATTCAGGCAATAATTTCAATAGAATACAGCTTAAGCCTTACCTAAACTAAACATTTCCTTTTCTGTATACTACGCTTGCTAGTGCTAGTCTCAAACACCAAGAATAGAGAGGCATTGTGAGATTCTGGCTCTAAACCAAAGTCTTTGATTGTCCACATTTATAATGGTCGTCTAATCAAGAAGAACAATTGAACTGCCATTGATAAGAAAACCTAATTACTGAGCTTTAATTGTTTACAATGGAAACGCATTAATGATTTTATCAATTATAATGAAAGGTACTTAAGCAGAAATGCCTGTGTGCACAGATTTGGTATATCTGTGTGCATGAGTCGAAGCAAAATGTCCAAGATCTCGAGTAGGCATGGCCTTTTGAAATGATCATTTTTTATGAAACATCTCTTTTGCTGTTATACGTCAATGGCCACAACTATATCATCTGATAAAATCTTGAAGATACACGAGTAGTGACTAATATACAATAAGAAATGCACATGATTATCATAGTATTACAGAAGAATTTCCATTTCCATTTGCACATTTTGTTCTATAATCTTAATAAAAAAAAAATTATCTTAAAAGATTAATACTTCGTTAAAAAGCAAAGCAATTTCTGCTTCGCTAGTAGGTAGATTGGAGTAAAAAAATCAAAATATAACAATGAAAACCACTCTTCAACGCTCCATCCTAGCTGTTACATGGCGTCAGAGCGACGTTATTTGGATGTCGTCTAAGATATCACTCATATAGTTTCATTCATTTTTTGAGTCCCGTTTTCTTAACGCACATTAAAGGACACAAATATTAATTAACAACGTACAGGGGCCGCGTCGACGGCCCTCCCACTTTTTTGCTAAGCAAAAAAAAATTTACAGACAAATATTTATCATAACTTAACCCTATTTATACTTGTGAAGCAGACGCAGAAGCAGACGCAAGCACAGTGTGAACGTGATACGCAAGGCGCGCAAGAGCTTTTTTTCACAATCAACTTGACAGTGAGTGCAACAAGATGAAATTCTTTCTGAAAATAGTCAGTTTTCAAAAAGCGATTCAAAATAAAGTTTATTTACACGTAAACGTAACGTGCCATATAGCTAAACAGGTTTCATGGATAATATTACAAATCGTTGATTTTGCAATTGGAAATGAGAAACTCAACGATTGTTGGCTACCACCATATGCAAGATAATACAAGGTTATGCGAAGCCGTTTAGCTGCAGGAATGGCTTTCCAAAGTTTCGTGTCTTGTTTTGATAGTATTTGGGCAATCACATTAACCAAGTATCGAAATGAATCAGGGGACATACGAATATATTTGAAAGGAAAAAAATGTTGTAATAAGATATGGGTAAAAAGGAAAATAAATTCCTTTATAAAGTGGCTACAGTTTATAAAAATAAGGCATACTTGAAATAAAACTATCTGTCAACAAGAGCCATTTCTTGCACTAGCGTATGATAGATACCACCAACTTTACGCCGTGTATAAATTTCACAAACCCACATTTTTCTAACTTTCTTTTTTTGCTTTTTGCTTTTGTCTACGTAAGCTACATTAAAGGACAATATACCCCGTTACAAGTAAGACTTTTCCTCATCTATCTTTTTATATTCCTCAATCTTCACTAAAACACTTTTAATTCACTTGCGCAAGTGTGAACGGCTTGCTTCACGCTCTGCTTCATTGC